>CP025651.1:14125592-14257406 GCA_003576665.1 Ipomoea trifida
GTGGGTGGAAGGGTGCTGGAGGTGGAAGGTGGTGGGTGGGGCACCCCACTCTCACGTCACCACCCACCCACCCCATTACTACACCCACCACCTACAACACGCCACCACTCGCCACCCATTTACAACCCACCCACCCACCTCCACCGCCACTACCATCCGCACCCCCACTATCACTACCAACCCACCCACCACCACCACCACCACCCCTACCCCACCACCCGCCACCATTGTATATTTTTAATATTTAAAACTAAAAATAATTATGCTCATTTTCAAAAAATGAACCAAACACACCAAGACTGTTTTCTGGAATGCAACCAAACACTAGAAAGGAAAATGTTTTCTCATTTTTTAGAAAACATTTTCTGGAAGTCATTTTCTTGCTTTCCAAACAACCCTAAATGTCTTATATAATTATTTGGATAGTGACACCAAACTTGAGGGTCACAGTACTAGTTTGCAGGTCACTCTCCAAACTTGAGTGGTCTCTCAAGATGGTTGCCATTACATAAATTCGGGAAAACAATATTTGTGATCCCTAAATTATTTCCTTTTGAAAATTTGATTCTTGTAGATTAATTTAAATAAAGAGCAAATTGTCATTTTGGTCTAATGAGTATAGGGGTCCTATTAATTTTAGTCCACGACTTTCAAAAGTGTTAATTGGAGTTAATTACCGATTTGGTCCCTCGACTATGAGGATTTCACCACTTTGGTCCTTGACTTTTAAAATTGTCCAATTGCATCCTCAACTATGCAAATGTTAACCAAAATGGTCCTCGGTCTAAACATCCGTTTATTTGGTGTTAAAATTGAGGATAGAAATGTAATTTCATTGGCCTTGCCTTCTCAGGTGTTCTTTTTCATCTCAAATTTTGGCTTCGTTTACAGAACAAAGAAAGAGAATCCCTAAATCCTAAAATCTAAATTCTCAATGATGAACACAGAAATGACGGGGAAAGCACTTCACCTCAATCAGTTCTGGAATCTGAAGGGAGCCAACAACAAAAGGCAAAAGCAATCGTCAGTCCCCGAGTTCTTCCAAGAAAACTGCTCTTAAATACAGAGCACTATGGTGGGACCCGGCGGTGGCGACACTTGTTAGGAAATATATTACGGAAATAATATTTCCAGAAAAAATAACAAGCACAAAATACGAAAGGAAATTCTTGACAAGGGTAAGCTTGAGTCGTGTACTTACTACACTATCCTTAAAACCTTATTTGCTACCTCCCATGGTGCTAGGAGCGTTGTAGCCTAGGTTTCCCAGGATAAAACAAGCTTCGATTTCTAGTTTGAGCACTCAAACTTCGAAACCCAACGAACAAGAACAAGAGCTGAACACAGTATGCTAAGAAGGGAGTAGAAGCGCTGCTGCTACCATCAACTTGTATAGGAGTTGCTAGATTAATAGCATTTAATTAAGGCACTTAATTTGATCATAAACTCAGCCTTGTAACCCCGGGATTGCGCGAGTCGTCCGAAAAATTGACATAACTTAGCCCGCAAGGCCACCCAATTTTCCGAACGACATTCGTGCCCGCAGGTGCCAGCGCACACGAGTTCAAGCCTTTTCGAACTCATTTTAGGATTTGATTTGCACACCCCCCCTGCGCGCGAGAGAGAGCCTCTATGTTATACAATTCACTAAGCCTAAGAAAGGCACTTGTATAAATAGTGGTGCAAATTCCCTTTCCAAACCAATGTGGGACAAAGCCTTATTCTAAAGCTTTCCCTCAATTTTTCCAACTCAAATGGGTCAACTTTGAGAACCAATTTCTCATTCACCCATTATCCGTTTTGTGTGTACAATATATCAATCTCTTCGTCTAACTACGAAGAACCCGAATCCACTTTGACCCGACCCAAATCGGAAGTGGACCCCACAATTACTTGTACCACAAAATAACCACTTAAATTGCCATTTTCATGCTATTTTCCAACAACACTGGCATTGGGTGCGGCGTCGGAGTGAGACTGGTCGGAGGTGTGGGTCTGGGAGGCTCGTCGTGGAATCACCTCTGAGTGGCGTTTGGTGTGGGAATGGGGTGTGGTGTCGGAGTCAAATTCGGGTTTGGGCATGGGTATTACATTGGAGTCTATGAGGTCTCGTTTATTTCCTCCAAAAAAGAAATCCAGAATCGGAGCATTAGGGTGAGCACTAAATCACCATTCCAACTGGCTCATCCATCTCACCGCCGTGCACATCGCAAAGCAAGGGTTCGCCATCGACCACCAGGGTCACGGCTACACCGACGCGGGGCTAAAGGCTCACATACCGGACATCAACCCTGTCGCCGATAATTGCGTAGCGTTCTTCGACTCATTCCATGACCGCCATGTCCCGTTAGAGCTGCCTTCGTTCCTCTACGCCAAGTCCCTCGGTATTGCGATTGCTCTGCTCATAACCCTCCTCTGCGGCGGTTCTACCCCGAAACGACTCTTCGACGGCATCGTTTTGAACGGGGCCATGTGCGGCATCAGCGATCAGTTCAAGCCGTCGTGACCGTTGGATTTCACAATCAACGATCAGTTCAAATGTGTTATTAGGGAAGAAAATGAGTGCTGATTGTATTTTTGTATTTTACCCTTGAAAGTAGACGGAAAAACATACTGAGGACCATTTTGGTTAACGTTTGCATAGTTGAGGATGCAATTGGACAATTTTAAAAGTCAAGGACCAAAGTGGTGAAATCCTCATAGTCGAGGGACCAAATCGGTAATTAACTCGTGTTAATTGCATACCACAACTTTGAAATTTGTATCAATTTTGGTCACTCCGGCGAAATTGCCGGCCAAATGTCGCCGGATTCTCTTAATCTCTCCGATCAGGCTTAATTGTAGGGGCAAAAATGTACTTTCCATCCACACAAAATAACCCAACCCAAACCCCCTATCCCAGACCCGGTTCACTAACCAGCTCCCATCATTCTCCCTACCGCTTCTCAGTCACAGCTTCGCCGACACCATAGGCCAACAGCCGGTGACGGTGGAGTGCTGCTAGACCGATGTGGTCCTGGAGTTCCAAGCCGCCTGCAAGAGCGATCAGGAAGATCGCATCGCTGCCGTGTGGCTCGGCGGAGTAGAGCTTCTCTGCACCACCACTCCCCAGCCGGGGTCTAGTGGCGTCTACTGGAAGGTGAGTAAGGACGTCACCAAATACTCGTCTTTGTTGAACAGCAAAGAGATCTCTCTCGCGGTCATGCTGGAGAATTCAGTCAATTACGTTTTCACCGGAGCGTTCGACGTCAACGTTACTTTCGTCTATTACGATTCTAAAGGCGCGGCGGCGCTCGGAAACTGCGTTCGCAGTTCCGAGACGGTTGTGGAAAATCCGATCGCTATGACGGTGGACAAACCGATGAATCCGCCGGTGGTTCCAGATGACGGACCAGCGGATTCGATCATCCCAATCTCGGCGAAAGGAGAACACGGATTTTGGTTCTCAATTCAAACCGATTCGCAAGTGGTTTCAAAGGAAGTTACGATTCCTCAAAACGCATACAAAGCTACAGTGGAAATATACGCAACTTCACACGGAAACGATGAGTTTTGGTACTCACACCCTCCAGATTCATACGCAAATTGTAGGCTTAAGAGGGAGGAGTGAGCTGAACCGGGTCTGGGATAGGGGGTTTGGGTTGGGTTATTTTGTGTGGATGGAAAGTACATTTTTTCCCCTACAATTAAGCCTGATCGGAGAGATTAACAGAATTCGGCGACATTTGGCCGGCAATTTCCCAGGAGTGACCAAAATTGATACAAATTTCAAAGTCGTGGTATGCAATTAACACTTTTGAAAGTTGTGGACCAAAATTAATAGGACCCCTATACTCAATAGACCAAAATGACAATTTGCTCTTAAATAAATTTAGCCCTTCAATTATTTAAAATATTACACTATTAGCCCTTTGTATTATATAATTGTCAAACGCCATTAACATATGTAGTTATTTTTATTATTTAGAATTAATATTCATTATTAAACCATTGATATTGATTCTAAATGAAAAAATTAACCTCAGCTCATAAAAAAGAATTTGCTAACAAAATTTGATAATTATATAACAACACTGATTAAAACTGTAACATAATCAACAATTAAGAGACTAAATATGTTCAAATCAATTAACAAGGACCAAATCTTCAAAAGTGAAATAATTCAGGTACCAAAATTTTTGTTTAATTTTCCTTTGTCTTATTGTTCAAGGATTACTGTAATGGCAACCATCTTAATATGCAATTATTTTAAACTACTTTTTGAAAATATATTAATTGATTTGTATCAAGAAAATTAGGATTTTTTGTCTTTCAATAATAATTTAAAGATTATATTTGCCATATGGAGATATTTAACAAATATTTTTTAAGAGCTAATACCCATTTTGGTCCTCCGATTATTAGCTAATACTTAATTTAGTTCCAAAGTATTAAAAGTACAAAGTTTAGTTCTCTAACTTTTGAAATCACACCTAATGTCGTCCACCGTTACAATTGTCGTCATTCCACCGTTATTACCAAGGACAAAGAAGTCATTTTAATATATCAAGAAAATTAATTCCTTCTTAAAATGAATTTGCATCCACAGCTATCCCCCTTGCCTAATCTTCCCTAGGATGACGCCATTTGCAAATTAAGTCACGCTACTTGTAGATTCACTGATGCCATATGCAGAAGAGCATGTTGATGTAGTGTGTAGGGTGATATGCAAATGGGTGTGATTTGTCGTTCCACTGAGGATTGGGGTTTATGGCGCGTAAAGAGCGGTTACCTAAACTCTAGGCACCAAGGTATTGGAATCCATAAGGATCCAACTATCCAAGTAAATCATATTTGGTTTGGAATTAAAAACTAGAATATTTTTGGAATTTTGGATATAAGGGAAAGCAATATTAATCTAGGAGATAAATCAATTGGAAAAGGTGGGTTAAATTAGGTGTATTACTCTATTGATGCATTAACACTTAGGTTGGGGAAAAAACATTTTACCTATGTTTTAGAGGGAAGCACAAAGAAATCCAAGCTTCCACAAGGTTTAGAACAAGGGTTGCCCCATTTTCATGGTGCATCAACCCAAATTCTTTAAGAAGAAAAGCTTTGTAAGCCTCAATCTACCCCTATTTCCATAGAAGGGAAATTGGGTTTGAGATTGGGAAGGCTCAAGTCTTCCATCCAATTCTCATTGTGATGAAAGACTTTCTAAAGACAAGCAATAATCGCAACACAATAACTATTGAAAGATAGAAATAAAACCCAACTCAAACTCAAGAACCCTAAGTCGGTGCTCAACCCCTTTATGCAATAATTACATTAGCATCAATAGAAGTAATAACCACCTAATCTAACCCAAATAATGGACTACTCACTCATTTGGAAGGTAAACGTAGCAATTTTAAGTAAAGAAACCATAAATAAGCAATAAATGTAAAGAATAGAGAAAATGAAGAAATAAACCACTTTGGTATTAAATGAAGGAGAAGAGCTGGTGAGATCCCCTCCAAATCTTCAATACAAAGCTCCAAAATGTGTGAGTAAAGTAGATCTAAGCTAGGCTAGGCTATTTTGCTCAAAGGAAATGAAAGAGAACTAGTCTAAGTTATCTAGGGTTCTAACTTGGGCACAAAATGCAGAAAATAAGCTTAAATATTGTGCAAAGTACAGAGCAAACGGCCTCCCACACGGCCATGTATGTGGCCTCCCACATTAAAGCACTTTGTAAGCAAAAATTGGTTAAAGTATGGGGTAAAAAGTGGTCAAGAATCAAAGGTATGAACTCCTCCACACTAGAACTTTTGCTTGTCCTCAAGCAAAGACAAGAATAATCACCACCAAGCAATGAATATTTATTCCACTTCCTTCATGTACAACCAAACAGTCCACAAACCTACTCATGACAACCCGTCCAATATCAAGAATCATTTAGGCCTTACAAACGAGTTTCTTTCTCAAGCCAATAACTAAGCGGCAAAATTTATTAGATTAGGTGAGGACTCTATGTGCACAAGTGCTAAGTTGAGATTATGCAAAACATGGCTAAAGATGAAATCCCATAGGCCTGCCTTTCTTACTCCCACTAGATCAACCTTTGGACTGCATGAAATGATCAAATAGGTCTTTATTCGGCTTGTAACGGAGCTAAGGGTAAATGGTTAAACAAAGAAAGGGTATGGGAAGTAAACAAAAAGAGAGAATTTCACACCTATTCACAAACTAAGCAAGAAGAAAATTGACAATAAAGGACAAAGGAGCACTCTACAAAGAAGATTAGGCAGCACTCTAAAAAAGTGGGGGGTTGACACAAAAGTCAAGAAAGGAATAGACACTTTTACTTTTATTCACTTTTCCTTTTTCTTTCACTTTTCATCATTTTCAATCATCTGTTTCAACCTTTTTCAAACATCTTTTTCTTCTTTTTTTTTTTTTCTCATTTCTACAAACAATCACTTTTTTTTCAAAACAACAAACAAACTCTATTTATTTGACAAAACCCCCACACTAAGACAAAACTATGTAGAGTGATGCAATTAAAGATAGGCTCCAACGAGAATCTCTTCTAACTAATGAACAAATGCTACATTCTCTCAAGAGTGGAAGAGAGATTTTTTTTTTCCTTTTTGGCTAAGGTCCAAAGGGTGAATTAACAAGGGTAAAGCAAAGAAAAACTAACACAAAGAGGGAACAAGTACTAAGCACTTTATTGAATGAACTAAAGGCTCAAAAATGGACAACTAGGGATAAACACATATTCACAGGGTAGGCTTTAAGGCTAAAGGTTAAACAAAAATGACCTATATATCATTTCAAATCATGCAATTTCCTAGGATTTCACATTAGGGGGAAATAAGGAAAGTTCTAGCAAAACAACCGTTACCGGAATCTCACAAAAGCCTTCACTAGCCAATCACAACACATAGGATCCAATTATTCATTTATTAAAAGCTAACTAGGCTATTGGCAAGAGACTGAATCAATCAAGAGCTTAGCTTCAAGAGTAGGGTGCACAAGTACCACCATACAACCACCAACCAACAATAAGGAAGTGTTCATAAGTTCACGTACGGAAAGAAAATTACCCAAGAACTATGCACCTTGAATCATCCAAGCAAAACTAAAAAAAAAAAAAATTATATACAGCCCAAAATTCGAACCACAAACTGATTCCCCCACCCCTCCCCCCTCCCCCCTCCACCCACACTAAAACCAAACATCGTCCTCAATGGACCAACAACTAAGCGCAATGGGGGAACGTTCAAATCAACTAAACCAGAAAATTAAAATAACCAAAAAGTAAAGAACTTAAAATGCAAAATAAACCGAAGAAAACAACTAAAATCAAAACTAAATAAGAAGATAAATTGAAAGTCTAAGCAGTTAAACATAAAACAGTTAAAACAAACTAAAATGCAGAAAAATAAAGAGTTTAGAGTTTAAGAATCTTGTCCATAAGAGGGGCAACAACACCCTCACAGTCATCAGAAAATAGGCCCATCCGAAAGATCAAAAGGGTAGTGGGGCCCTCCTGGAGGTGGGAACTGGCTACGATGCCATGCCTGATAATCTTCAATGCAGCCCACGGCCCCCTCCAGGTTGTCTACTCTTGAATTCAGGTTGTGGAGCCCGACATTAAGTTGTTGCACATCAGTGTGTACTTGCCCAACTTGCTTGTAGATTTGCCCCATTTGGAGCTGCATTGCGCCCAGCTGAGCTAGTACTTGCTGCTGGAATGTGAGCCTAGATGGCCCTTCGCCTGCTTCGCCCCCAACAAGCTCATCTGCTACTACTACTTCTTCCTACACTGTTGCTTCTTCCTCTCCTCCTTCAACCCGGGTCCTTTTCTCAAATTTCTTGTTTTGTTAGATCTTGCTCATCAAGGCCATGGTGATCTCTTGCATGTTTCCCTTACTGGGCTCAGTGATGCGCACTTTGACAGCTTGTTGGTTCACAAAAAGATTCCCAATGACCACTCCCATGGATCCATTCCCGCTTGATCATCCCATAGAGACATAGGATGTCAGCATATGTAACCGTGCCCCCTGAGTCAAAGCGTCCCCAGACAAATCGTGATAATACATGATGCAAGAACTTGTGCGCCTTGTTTTTTAAACTTGTAGATTTGCTGCTGATGAGCACAAATGATGAGTGTAAAACGGGTGTAATGTCGTTCCGCTGAGGATTGGTGTTATGACACGAAACTGTGTGAATTACCAGGCACTAGAGTATATGAATTTATAGAATCCAAGTAACAGAGACTGAATGGTGTAGAAGAAAGCAATTGATTAATGTGTAAACAGTATGATAAAGGTATGGGCCAGATTAGGGGGATTGTAACCTTGATGTTCTAACAAACTCAAGATTAGGGAAAGAATAATTAACCAAGGGATATATGGGCAATGCACAAAAGAATTCTACTCAGCTACTTTCGTAATCAATAAGAGAATTAGGCTAAGATTGCCCCACTGTCGTGATGCATCAATCATAACCTTAAGCACCTAAGCATTGTAAGCCCCTAAAATTACCTCTACTTTCATAGCAGGAAAATTAGGTTGAAATTGGTAAGGCTCGAGGTCTCCATCCAACTTTCGTTGTAATGAATCCCTCTCCTAAACTAGCAATTAATTCTGGCCACAAACCAATAACTAGTGCAAAGAAATCCCCAAATCAACATAAACTTTAGGTACAAGATTCAATCCCTTTATGCAATTATCATAAACTGAACATCAAGATTAACAGGAACCCCTAATCCAAACCCATAAACGAATTACTCCCGCATGATGGGAGTAAACACAGCAAAGCAAGAATAAATAACCATAAACATCATAAGAAATAAAAGGGAAAAGAAACTTATCTGATAAATAACAAATCCAACTTCAATCTTTGATTCCAATCTTGAAATAAAATAATCTAATGTAAAACTAGTCTAAACTATGCTGGGGAAATATAAACTAAAAACTAAGGTTCAGAACTCTGTAAGGGAACCTCCTTCAATTGTAGAGAATAGATCAAATATATAGGAGCTAGATGGGCCTTGGCCCATTAGGCAACTTCCAATTCTTTTCCAACTTGTATTCTTCCTTGTAATTCCCTTTTCTTCCAGAACTTGTCCAAAATGCTCCAATATTCTTCCTTTGTTGTTCCTTGTAGATAATTCAGCACTTGGACAATATAACACACAAACAATTCCCAATTTCACTAGGATACAGAAAATAACCTTCAAAAGAACTAGAATAAGGGTTGAATAATTGTACAAAATAGCAGATATCAGCTGTCGGAGCTTTTGAATGTTGTGGTTCCATCTGTCAGCTCCTCCCAAAACCCCTGCTCATCTAGGACATCCATCCACCTATGTCTCTTTTGCTCCTCATCTAAGTCCATCAGCCTACTGATATCATCAGCACTCGGGTAGAATTTGATTGGCCCCACCGTGAAAAATATGTACTTGGTGGATGCCAACTCAAAACCCTCGGGCACCTGCAGTGTCGCCATAACTTCCAGCAATAGGTCAGGGTATATATCTTCTCTGAAATCGAGCCCTCCATTCGGGCAATGCCAACACCGCTGCTACTTCCTCGTGGACCCCATAGTGCTGGGCCATGTCCATCTTTATCACATAAGGCCTGAAGATCCTCTGTTGTTTGAACCAATGATATCATTCTTTGTGGTCCTTAGCAGTGAAGGTTAAAGTTCATGACCCTTAGATGGGTGGAACCTCGTTTGCTGGCTTTATAATGACAGATTTCTTACGGCGCATTCTGCAAAAGAGAACTCAAAACAAAAGCACATATGTGGGTGGATGGATTAGAACATGTATTCACACAATTGATTATATTCACACAAGGGAGAAGGAGGAAAATCAAAGCATTGCATTAAATATCAAACAAAATTGGTGAATTTCACCCTCTTGCTTAGGATGGAATATACTCTACAGGGTTGTGTTCAAAAATTTAAGCATTTCAACTCATGGAACAAGTATTTATCTCCAAAACACCACAAATTACTCAACAAATCCATAAACTACTCCTCTCAACTAGTTTCTATGCCAAAAATTAACAAAACCCACTTCAAAATCAAAGCAATATGCACAAGAATCATGTTAGAACAAGTGGGTAAGTTAGGTTTACTCTCTAAAGTCAAATATAAACACCATTAAAGCATAAATGAAGTTAATAATCATGAATAGAGAAATTAAAATAAGAACTATGCTTGGGCAACTAGGTTTCATCTAATAGATTCAAGATTTATAGACATTATGCACAATAGAACCAAAAATTTCATAAATTAGAGAGTGAAATTGAAAATTTTGAAGTTCAAACCTTGGATTCTTGAGTGAAGTGAAGAAATTTGGGGAAGAAGCTTGAAAATTGAAGAACAATGGTGGAAAATCATGGGTGCTAAAGGGGGGTGGGGCGAGGGGTAGAGAGAGAGATTTGAGAGTAGAAGAGGCTAGGGTTTACTTGGGGAAATGGGAAAATTCAGAATTTATTCACAGGTGCACGACCTCGTACACGGCTGTGTGCGAAGCCGTGTACCAAGTCTCTCAAAAACAGGAAACCCACCGTAAATGGTTCAAAACATCACTGCCTGGTACATGGTCGTGTGCGGGGCCGTGTACCAGGTCTCTAGAAATTGCAATCCGCACTGTAAATCAAGCAAAAGGTCACGACCTAGCACACACACATATAACAATAACAATAACAATAACAATAACAATAACAATAACAATAACAATAACAATAACAATAATAATAATAATAATAATAATAATAATGACGAAAATGGTAATTCTATAAAAATTAATCCAAATTTCCTATCTCAAAATTTATTCTCCTCTAATTAAATTTATTTTGAGAGATTGACAGTTTCTTTCTTTTTTTTTTGGCTAATTTTTTGGACAAACAACCACCCAAATTACCTAATCTTCTCTTAATTAATTTAGCTAATAGGGGGTAGAATTATGTAGCACCTAAATAACCTCCCTAATTCATGCATGTGAAGTACTACCATTTGTTTTCTTCTTCCATCTACAACTCTCTCTATCTCTCTCTTTATAACTATAAATATAAGAAGAAACCCAGTCAACTATAACCACCAATTTTCATCTCTCTTAGTTATGCTATTTTCTTTCCCCTACATGCTCTCTTTCTCATCCATGATTCTCTATCTCTCGCCAGTTTTTCATCACCCCATCACCATGTCTCTTTCCCTACCCCCCCCCTCCCCCTCCCCCTCCCCTCTATTCTCTCTCGCCTTGAACCTGTGATGATAAGAATTCTGGATAATTAGATGGTGATGATGAGGTAGTGATTGCTCTATGTTGTTGTAGTAGTAGGACGAAAATATATAAATATCCAAGCCTATGCTAACTTTGTCTACACCATGTTTTTATGTGAAATGATTTTTTTTTTTTTACAGGTGAAGATGGGTAGTAATTCACGATGGATCTAAGAAATGATGGATTAAGTCTATCTAAGAATAGACTTTGCAGTAGATTTATTATCTTGAAAATTATATGGTTGTATATTTATTTCAATTTACTATATTAAGTTGGATTTGAATTATTTATTTTAGCTTGTAAATTACCCTTAGCGTTTGGATTAGGTTGTAAATTAGCCTTAGCATTTAGATATAGGAGAGATACCTCAGTGTGATGATAACACCCATGAGTTAGATGTTTATGTAAGGGAAGAATTTTACCATTAATTTTGAATATGGAAATTAGAGTGTTATAAGTTATTATTATTATTATTATGCTCCATAATTAAATTTTTCAATTAAATCCGTTGTTTATAAAGATAATTACAAATATAGAATTAGAAATAATTAATAGGATTGAGACTAGCTAATCAGTTTTCTAATATAATTCCTCTATATAATTTTCCTATCATATTTTAATTGATACTTCTTTTTCTAATATATCTAAACTAAAAGGCTTCCTCCATTTTTTTTTTTGAATAATATTGATCTATAAGGTAATCCATTTATTATGGTAATATATATATATATATATATATATATATATATATATATATATATATATATATATATATATATATATATATATATATATAGATAGATAGATATATATATATAGGTAATTACCATATACTATTTACCATCTAAATAACTCGTGTATATATATATATAATAGAAGTGCCTAGCCAAAATTTTCCGCCAAAATTCAAGGGCATTTTTGTAATATCAAATATCTAATAATAATAATAATAATAATAATAATAATAATAATAATAATAATAATTAAATAATTAATTACACTTCCTTTTAACAAAAATTGCCAAATTATGTTTATCACATTTTACACCTATAAATACAGTGGAGACAAATTGAATGTTGCAATCTTGATCTTCCCCATTCCCCATCACACGCTTAAGGTAATTAGATAAAATAAGAGCTTAGGAGTGTAAAATTAGTGTCCTGTGTGGAATGAACTAAATAGAGAGCAGAAGCCAAAAGAAAGTCCCATAGCCATACCAAAAGCAAAGAACGCTATTTTTTTTAAGCAATTACTCATATGGAGTCTTTGTGATGGGCAATAGCGATAGACATTTTCAGTGTAAAATTTTTCCTATCTATGTATGTAATGATGAATGTAGAACCGGTATAATTAAGGAATTAATTTCATATATATTAGTATATTCTTTTATTATTATGCACTCATATATATGATATGATATAATGTATGTATGTAATTGTTATGATAAATATAATTACATAGAATGTTTCTATGTTTCTAATTACGGAATTTATGAATTAATTTCATATATATATTTCATAATTAATTCATGCATTCCAACAACTATATCATCGTACCTCCATTGTATCTTTTATTAGATTAAGGATTTAAGGAGTTAAGGAATGAATTTATGGGAACAACAACAAAAATAATAATAGATGGATTATAGTTAGGAAAATAATAATAATAGATGGATTATAGTTAGGACTAATAATAATAATAATAATAATAATAATAATAATAATAATAATAATAATAATAATAATAATAATAATAATAATAATAATAATAATAATAATCCAATTATTAAGATCCTAATTAAATTTTCCTATTACATCCATTATAGTTACAAATAGAAAAAAATTACCGATAACAGCTAATCAATTTTCTAATATAATTTCTCTAATATAATTTTCCTATAATATTTTAATAAATTGACTTTTTCTAATATAATTTACCTAAAAGGCTTCCTTCCTTTTTTATATGTAATACTGATACATATGTTAACCCGTTTATTATTATGATAATCTGTATAGGCAATTACACTATATTATTTACCATCTAAATGGTAATTAACAACCATATTTAACATCTAAATTTATTATGGTAATTAAACATAGAGAATCCTTTCTTAGGATGATTTTCTTTTTAATTCAAATAATATCAATTATCCGTGCGCTTCCTTTGATTACTTTTGAATAAAATCTTAAAAATTATGGCAATTAAGGAATTAATACAAACTAAATATAATATAAACTCCCTAAGTACTATATTGTAATAATAATAAAATGATCTCTTTTTTTATTGGAATTAATGATAAATTTTTCTGCCCATATAGAAAATTAAACATACACATATTACGTCCAAAATTAAACATACACATATTATTTTAATAAGAATAATGTATACTCCTTATTATTTATCATAATTATTCAGATTACATGGATGTCATAATTAGCATAATATTAATTAAGTATAATATATACTCCTTAATTACTATATTGTAGTCATAATAAAACGACCTCATTTTTATTGAAATTAATGGTAACTTTTTTTGTCTATATATAAAATTAAACATACACATATTACGGTGGATAATTAAATGAAAATAAACATACATATATTATGGCTATAATTAAAAGAAATTAAATATACACATATTATGTCCATAATATCAACCTGTGTGTTTAACACTTTAATCTTAATTAAACATAGAGATTCCCTTCATTTGATTTTTGTTACTTAAAATAATATTGTGTATC
This sequence comes from Ipomoea trifida, assembly GCA_003576665.1. Classification (NCBI taxonomy): domain Eukaryota; kingdom Viridiplantae; phylum Streptophyta; class Magnoliopsida; order Solanales; family Convolvulaceae; genus Ipomoea; species Ipomoea trifida. The sequence continues at coordinate 14,139,603 of CP025651.1, forward strand.
AATTAGCCCTTCTCTTCGTTCTACTTTTTTGTTTAGACTTTTTCCTAATATAATTTTTAAGTAATCAATTTCAACACCAATATACATATCTTATAATTTCAAATATTAGAATTATTTATAATTTCATCATTAATTTTATTATATAAACATATAATTAAAAAATTTATCCGTGCATCGCACGGGTAATACACTAGTATGAAATAATGAGGATAAGTAGTGGTGACTAAAAGATCGGTTAAATCAAAATAATTGATGAATATTTTGTATTAAACTTGACTTTAAAAATAATTAAGTAGGTTATTACTTTAATTGTTTAAGTGAGGCTCTGGCAGATCTTATTTAGGAGCTTATATCTTATTTTAAGCTACTAATAAGCTATAAGCTCTGTTTGGTAATGTTCCTAAATTAAGCTAGTAGCTTAAAATAAGAGCTTATTTTTGAACGCCAAAATAAGATAGTAGCTTCCTAACTTTTTTTCCATCTTTAACCTTATTATTTTAAAGAAATGACATCATTTATCCTTCCCAATTAAAACTTTTTTGGCTAAACCTTTTTTGACTTTTTCTTTTCAATATGTTTGGTTGTAATTTCAATTTAACATTTGTGTTTGAACATTGATTTTTGTATGAACTAATCTTATGAATTATAAACATTTTGTTTTACTTTATATGTTTTCAAATATATGTTCTTACTTTATATTTTATTAAAATATATTTATTTCACTATTTTATATTTTAATATATAAACAAACATATTTAAATTTAAAACTATTTAAATTGTATGAAAATGTCATTTTTAGTCTTTTTACATTTATCAGCTTATCGAAAAGCTAACTTTACCAAACACTTTTAAGCATAACAGCTAGCTTAACAACTCTTCATATTTCAGTTTCGAGCTTATAGTTTTTCAGTTTTCAGCTACTTTTCAGCTTTCAGCTACAGGTTTGCCAAACATAGCCCGAATTTGGTCAAAATGATGAAATTTCGATTTTATGCATTTCTAAATTGAACTAGCAAGTGGAAATTAGTTTAATATAAAGTAAACATCATTTAACGACATGTTAAATCTTTTATTAAAAAAAACACACACACAAAACAAAATAGTTGTAAAAGAAGTCATGTTTGAAAAGGATATTTATTTCTTATTCCACATTGATGAAGTCTTTTTTTTAATGGTTAGGTTACCAAGAGATGACCCAAGCTGACTTTTTCTAAGAGTAGATTAATTGCTAATATGATTATTAATGTTTGAATTTGCATTTATTTCACTCTCTAAACTCATGAACTTTCAAATTTTGTTCTTAATGTTTGATGATTTCAAGGTTTTGTTTTTTTCTTTTTTTTCTTTTTTTATTTTTAATTTTATTTTGTTTTGATGAATTAATTAATTATCAAAATAAACTCATTTGAGTTAGAAAATAATAAGGGCAGAAACTGAAAATGCTTGTTTAAGCACTTGTCCCATATTCGTTTGGGTGGTGGGTTTGCACCACTATATATACAAGAGCCTTTTGGAAGATGATTGAATTGTATATTATAGAGGCTCTCTATGATCTTAGCACCTTCTAGCGATAGCAAAAGAAAAATGTATGTTACACACGATTCGAATTTCTCTTTCTACTCCTTTCTTACGTTGGGTTTATATTTAAATCATAAAACCCTTTTTCGCTATATATTTATATTATTCTGATAAATCAACTTATTCACCACCTAATCGTCTTAAAACGATGAGCGACGATTCTTGTAACACCCCAATTTTCACATCTGGGATTTATTACAAAATCCTAATATTACAATACATTGCGGAAGCGTCTAACCAGCAGAAAACTGGGTGTTACCGCCACGCTTAGGTATCTCTCCTATACCCAAACGCTAAGGCTAAACTTACAACCTCAAATAACCACATCATCATTCAAAAGTGTATATATATGGAACTAATCCTCCAAGATTGTCTATTCTAGGATAGAGTAATCTTCAACCTCGACTCCCATCCTATTTAGAGCTCATCGGCCACAGGGGCCCACGCTAGACTGCATCTAATAAAGGACACAATGAAGTGTAGTTAGCGCGACGGCTAAGTAAGGAAATCCATTGTCACTCAAAAGTAGACAAAGGTTTCGAAAATATAATAGTTTGTAAGTTGTAAAATTTACCCACGAGTTATAGCTCTACCTGCAATCAGGTTATCATTAATAGATAATATAATATAAGGCGTAAAGCCAACTCAACACGTAAACTTTTCTCATATAAAGGTACCGACATCATTGCCACTTAAAACACATTTTTTCTGTTTTTCAGACAAGTTTGTAAAATATTTCGTTTCCAGTAGTTCCCTCATTTTAACTCAAAAGGAGGTTCAGCAGCACATTTCCGTGCTCAAAATTCGTCACATTTTGGATAGAATCATTTCCCTCTCAAGTCGTTACAGAGTAACTCTTTTCTCATCTTTAAAACTTCCTTAGTTTCTTCTTAGTAAGCGTGATGCCTTTGGAGCATTCTCATAACTCCCTCTCTGACCACTTGGATCATCGAACTCGGGTTCAATGGTCATCACCCGGTCTAACACTGATCCCCTGGACGTAAGGTTCGTTAAAATGATTCCTAGCTGGCCTAGCTAGGTCCATAAAAACCAACACCTACCCGAACTTCTGGAGTAACTATACCTTAAATGTGCACATCCCCATAGGAATACCTCATCCTACGAGTTATATAGTACCCGGCGAATAGACTTCGCCCTGAAGTATGAACTGGTCATACAATATCCACAACGACCATTGGGCCATGGCACTCGAAGCCACCCGTGGGTCAATCAAGGTCCTCCTCAACTCGCTTTAGAAACTAAGGGTTTGAAAACATGATTCTTCCTTCAGTTTTTCTTTCTCAAATCATTTCTTTTGGACATATTTCTCATTTGAGTCCAATAGTTGAAATCGGCTATCTCATCAGCCCAAGAAGGATTTTGAAAATACACTCAGTACCCGCAGGCTTTTCAAATATCATTTTCTCATCTTTCTCACGTAAGGTACTCACTCATTAAAAGTGGTATTTTCCTCAAAAAATAAGGTTTGACAACCTGTTTACCAAAATAGCATACGTTCTTTCGACATAAGTTTTATAAACATTTTTATTTACTCACAGGCTTTCCAACACAATTTCCCAAGTCACAAGAGTTGTACTTATCTCTTAACAACAATATTTTCTTCTAAGGTAATGCACATAAATTTTTCCAAAACCGATATTTCTTTCGAAAATAGATCTCTTTCGCCCGTAGGCCTTTCAAATTTTGTATCATATACATACATAAACATTTTGGGAGATAATACAGTTGGAAAACAACTTAGACATAATTTGACATCATGCCCAAACTTTTTGGATTGAAAATTCTGGACTAAACATTCTGGACGTCAGTGGACGCATGGTGGACGCGCATCCACCTTGGCGTCCACACCTACGGCTTTTCTCAAAAATCTGGACGCCGGTGGACGCGCGTCCACTGGGGCGTCCACTCATACGGCGAAAAATTTCTGGGCAGCAAAACAGTGTAAAAACACTTATTTTCAACATTTTTCTTCAACATAAGTTTATATGGACACAAATATAGCATATACATGCATGTACTAACTATGAACATGCATACAAAAATTACCAAAAGTCCAAAGTGTAATTCTTAAGCTAGCTTGTAGATCCATAAACTTAACACGTAATTTTCCACGTAAAAATTCCTAGTCATATAATTTACTAGCATTTGTTCACCTTCAAGTGATTGAACCGACTTAAGGGATTCCTTACCTCCCAAGAAGATTTTTAAACCGTAGAAAGATGGTGATCTTCTCCTTCAAACCTTTCACCGAAGATCCTAAACAAAATCACCATAATAGCCACATTTTCATGAATCCTTAACTTAAACTTAGGTTCTAGGAAGGATTCTAGCCATATTAACCGAATAAAACTGAAGTCTTACCTACTATGGAAGCACTTGTGTTGAAGATCATGGCTAGGGAGTTCTTGGATCCAAGAGGAAGACTAAGTTTTTCTCCTTCTTCTTTTCCTTATGATATTTTCGAAAATGGGTGTGGGAGATGCAAGACTTGGAGCTCAATTCTCTTAGCTAGCTTATCCCATACTCCTCCCCTTTAATTAATATTTAATACCATGTGGACAAAAGGGATGCCACTTGTCACAATCCCATGGAGTATCTTGTAGAATAAGGCTCCTTTGCCAGTTAGGGAGTAAATCAGATAAAAGTTCGGAGGAATATAACTTAATTCGGGAAAATTCTAATACCAAAATTATCGTAAAAATATTCCCGTCGCAAATCACTAATTTTGGGAATTTTCCGATAATCCGCCAAATTTAGGTTCAGAGTCCGTAACAATTTATCCCTTACGATCCATTTATAAATTCTCTTGAACCAATTAAAATTTCAGGCCTAATCGTATGATACTCAATAATTCCAATCCTGAAAAATCCGAATTGAATCCACATCCTTAAAATTTTCTCGGTTCGCAACTTATCGATAATTAATCCTTAAACGAAAAATTATTTCGAGCACCGAATAGTCTTCTCTTAAATGTCATAGCTTAATAAAAAATTTTATATTGCTATTTTCGAATCTTAACTTTGTCGTAAAAACCGAGGGGTTACAATTCTCTCCCGGCGATTCGCAATAGCGAAGAGCAAGACCAATTGGATCGAAGCAAAAAAAAGACGAAAACTTCAACGGAGTCACCAATGGGCGAAGCGGTGCCGACTGGTGATGAGGAACCAAAAAACGTTGCTGGATCACAGGGGCGAACAGGCACGCTATCCTTCAAACAGGTGGTAGCAAACGAGTCTTTGCAAAGCAACCAGCAGACGGAGGTTGATCTAGATCTTGTATCTGATGATGAAGAAGAGCCAGACGATGATGTGGATGTAAACTGCCCGGTTATTAGGTTATCAAAGGAGGAGAAGGTTCGGCTTCGAAGCAAATGGAAACAGACTCTTATAGTGAAAGTGATGGGCAGGAATGTTGGCTATGGATATCTGCTCCGGAGACTTACTGCCCTCTGGCGTCCAAAAGCAAAAATGGAGCTGGTGACGGTAGACAATGGTTATTATCTGGTGAAATTTGCGTCCGTAGATGACTATGAATACGCCAAGTTTGGAGGGCCATGGATGGTCCTCGATCACTACCTTATTGTCAAGGAATGGGTACCAAACTTCGACCCTTTCACAGACAAGACCGAAAGTATGATCGTGTGGATTCGGTTTCCGTGTCTCCCAGCTGAATACTATGACCGTAATTTTCTAATGAGAGTGGGGGGGCAAGGTGGGGCGCCCGATCAACATAGATACCACAACAAGCTTGGTTTCGAGGGCAAGCTTCGCGAGGGTTTGTGTGGAGGTTGACATTACAAAACCTTTGTTGGCAAAGTTTACGCTAAGAAACAGGGTGCGTCCGATAGTGTATGAAGGGCTACATCTAATCTGTTTCAAGTGTGGCATGTATGGACACGGCGTTGAAGGTTGCAGATTAAATCAGGAGGCTGATAACTTACAAGCATCGAACACGGAGGGAGGTTCCCGGCTGGAAAACACCTCCGGTGGGAGTAACGGTCACAAAAGTGGTGATTATGGCAAGAATCACGTGCACATGGAAACTACCATATCTAGGCCGGAAGTCACGGAGGATTACGGTACGTGGATGTTAGCGCCAACACCAAAAAGGAATTATAACAAAAACCAAGGAAACAAGAATCAAGGGGGAAAAGAATATGGAAAGAAGGATCAGAACGAGTCTGAAAAAGGTAGAAACATGAGTACACAATCAGGCTCGAGATTTGCGAGCCTCGCTGAGACTACCAACGAAGACACCGAGCAAGTAATGAGGGAGCCATTAGGAAAGCAGCCTGTTAGTGAAGTCCAAGCCCAAGGAAACAACAGATCGGGCCACTCAAAAGGCAAACGTCCGACGGCCCAAGTTTCGGAAAAACAAATCATTGGGAACAACTTGCATGGAATCCATAAGAAATCTGTGGAACTAGGAGAAACAAGTAACAGAAGGATGACCAATAGAAAGACATCAGAGTCACAAGCCAACCAGGCCAGAGCTGCCAGTGAACACACGTTGGTCCTTGGGGATAAAAACGGCTCCACCTCTGTGCAAGTCCATGAAGTCGACAATGACGCCGATGGGGAATCCATGGCAGGGGCAGAGCTTTTTCCCGAACATCACGGGGATCCACCTGATGGCGGTCAGCTCGATGAACTTGAGTTTCTTGATTCGTCGAGTGAACTAAATGAGTTGGGAGCCTCGGGCGCCGATGCCATGGAGATGGAACTGTAAGTGTTCCTTGTTTTGTTTTTTCTGTGTTTGTTTTTCGTTTGTGTTTGTTTCCTGTTTTTGTGTCTGCTGTTGTTCTTGTTTTCCGTCCCTTTGTTGTTGTTTTCCCATGAAAGCTATCACCTGGAATTGTCAAGGAGCAGCGTCTAAGGCGTTTCTTAGAGCTGCGAAATGGATTATTAAGAAGCACCGTCCGAGCATTTTCTGTCTTTTGGAAACAAAGGTCTCAGGCTCAAATGCGGATAGTATTTGCAATAAACTTTGTTTTGGAAAATGGGCAAGGGTTGAGGCTCTAGGTTACAGTGGAGGAATTTGGATTTTGTGGACGGAGGACCTTTTGATCGATATTATCACTTCTCACCCCCAGTTCGTGCACATGACAGTCAGGGAACTTTCTGGCAGAATGTGGAACTTCTCGGTTGTATATGGCAGCCCCTCACTACACCTCCGCCGCCGGCTTTGGAGTGCTCTAGCCAGACGAAAAGTGCTGATTAATCATCCCTGGCTGATTGCAGGGGATTTTAATGCCATTGCTAATAGTGATGAAACTTCGAACTTTTGCAACCAAGGTAGTCATAGAAACGGGGACTTCAGGAATTGGATTTTTAGCGAAGCCCTGGTCGACCTTGGGTTTTCGGGGCAGAAGTTTACTTGGATGAGGGGGAAACAGGAAGAAACGTTTAAAGGAGCGAGGTTAGACCGTGCACTTTGTTCGTTGGACTGGCTGGACTTGGCGCGCGATACGAGCGTGACTCACCTTACGATGATTGCCTCGGACCATTGCCCTATCCTCATTGATCTTGACACTAAACAGAACAACAAAGATCATAGCAATTTTATGTATCAGGGAGCGTGGGCCTCTCATCCGTTTTTCTTGGACTTCATTAAAGAAAATTGGAATATTGATGACACCGTTTGGAATAACAGAGAGCTCATGGTTTCAAAATTAAAACATTGGAACCGAAATGTTTTTGGCAATATCCATTCTAGGAAAAATAAACTTTTTCGACGGCTGGACGGCGTCCAAAGACAACTGAGTCAGGCCAGTCATACGGGGCTTATCAAGCTAGAAAAGAAAATAAGAGATGAGTTAGAAGATGTACTGCATCAAGAAGAAATCTTTTGGTTTCAACAAGCAAGGGAGGAATGGATTGCGTCAGGTGACAGAAACACAAAGTTCTACCACGCCGCGACTAAGAGCAAGAAGGAAAAGAAGGAGAGGCACAACTTCTTAAATGAGGATGGCAACCGCATGACTGATGAGCATCAAATCGAAAAGGCTATTCAGGATTATTTTATTGGTATTTTCACAAAGGAGGCAGAAGCTGAGAACACTGGCGTACCACAACGAAAATTCCCTATCCTTTGCATGGAGGACTGGATTTCTTTTAACAGGGCCTTCTCAATCGAGGAAATCAAGTCAGCTCTCTTTGATATGAGCCCGTTGAAAGCCCCAAGGCCGGATGGTTTTCATGCCGCTTTCTATCAGAAGGCATGGCAAGTTGTAGGCAAGTCAGTCTTTAAGCAGGTCGAGGAGTTTATGACATCTGGGAGATTGGAAGAAGGCATCAATGACACTTTAATCGCTCTCATTCCTAAAATTAATTGCCCTTCCAATGCTAGTCAATATCGCCCGATCAGCCTTTGCAATGTCATTTATAAAATTATTACAAAAGCCATGACTAACCGGCTAAAGCCAATCCTGAAGAAACTAATTGGACATGAACAGAGTAGCTTCGTTCCGGGCAGGCAGATTACTGATAACATTTTAGTCTACCAAGAAGTTGTCCATTCCATGCGTATAAAACAGGGAAAGAAAGGATTTATGGTCCTAAAAATCGACCTGGAAAAAGCCTATGACAGACTGAACTGGGATTTCATCAGCGACACCCTCAAGGACGTGGGCATGTCAAATGAGTGGGTCAGGAACATCATGGCTTGTGTGGAATCACCAAAATTGAAAGTGTTATGGAATGGTAAGCAGCTGGACCAGATTGTACCCTCTCGGGGCATCCGCCAAGGCGATGCTATGTCACCCTACCTGTTCGTTCTTTGTATGGAACGTCTTAGTCACGTAATTAAGGAAGAGGTTGCTGGTGGGCGATGGAAAGGTATTCGGCTCTCCAGGTATGGCCCTACTCTTACCCACTTATTTTTTGCTGATGACTTGGTTTTGTTTGCTGAAGCCTCGCAGGAGCAAATCACTATCATCTCACAATGTCTCAAAAGGTTTAGCAAGGCGTCGAGCCAAAAAGTGAGTTTAAGCAAATCGCAAATTTTCTTCTCCAAGAATGTGGATAGCGAGTTAGTGCGAAAGATTTCTGATATAGCCGGAATACCTACATCTACCAACCTTGGCAAGTATCTCAGAGTTCCCACTCTCCACGGCAGAGTCACAAATAACCTCTTCTCCCCGATGCTGGATAAGATGGATGACAGGCTTAATGGATGGAAAGCTAAATTCCTAACGCTAGCAGGGCGGCAGATCCTGGCTCAGTCAGTTCTCCAAACAATCCCATACTATGGCATGCAAACCCTTTTCATGCCAGCTGGGGTTTGGGAGAAATTGATAAACGGATCCGCAGGTTCATTTGGGGCGGCACCCCGGATGTTAGAAAATGCCATCTTGTTTGCTGGGCAGATGTCATGAAGCCAAAGAAAGCTGGAGGCCTTGGAATCAAATCTGCTAAGGATATGAACTTAGCATTTATGGCAAAACTTGGTTGGCAAATTGTCACTAATAGACAGTCTCTTTGGGTTGAAGTTGTGAAAGGGAAGTATGCCTATGGAAAAGCAGGAGTAGAAAGTCTGTGTCCGAGGCAGGCCTGTTCCAATGCTTGGCGAGGAATCATCGCTGCTACACCCACCATTCGGATGGGGATCAGAAACGATGTCATCAATGGCAAAGCTACCCGTTTCTGGACTGATCCGTGGGTCCATGACAAGCCTCTCGAAGAACTTGTACCTAACTATGGAAGTGCTCACAATGGTGAAAGGAGGGTCAGTGAATATTGGCATAATGATAGGGGGTGGAAATGGGAGCTTATGCCAACTCTACCAGATGGAGTCAGACAAATGTTGGAGGCTTTGACAATTAGAGAGGATGATGGTGAAGATGAAAGCTACTGGCGCATGGAACCATCTGGTAAGTTTTCTGTAAATTCTGCGTTCTTATTACTGCACGGTTACTCGACTCATGCGCAGGAGAGGACATGGGAAAAGCTGTGGAAGTTGAAGGTCCCGAACAAGTTCAAGACATTCATCTGGACTGCCATGCATGATCGTGTGATGAGCAATGCAGAGAGGAAACGGAGAGGGTTCACCATGGAGGACAGTTGCGCAGCCTGCATCGGGACGACGGAAACCACTGACCATATTCTCAGAAGTTGTGCGAAGGCAAAGGAGATATGGAGAGCGTTTGCTTCTGCTGAAAGGCAACGTAGGTGGAGACAGCTCGATTTTAAGGCTTGGATTGCCGATAACATCAATAGTGACAAGGGAGAGGCCGAAGATGCTGATTGGCCCAACCGCTTCACCATCATAACTTGGTGGCTCTGGAGGTGGCGCTGCGAAAGAGTATTCAACGATAAAGAGATGATGATTCAACAGAAGATCAGCTGGATCAAGGGTATTGATGACGAGATAGAACGCGCCTTTGCTCGTCTCAACCCTACTAAAATAGTGACGGGAAGAAACCGGCCCATTATGATACGATGGAAAGCTGCTGCGGATCACCAGTTCACCCTCAACATTGATGGTAGTGTCAAACATGGGATACAGAAGGCAGGCATCGGAGGCGTCATTAGGAACAACAAAGGCGAGTGGCTTGGAAGCTTCGTATGCGGAACACATTATGAGGAACCAGCACTTGTTTAGGCGAAAGCGCTAGAGAAGTGCTTGAGATGGGCTTGGCAGAAAGGCTACCGAGATTTCGAGGTTCAGTCGGACGCTAAGAGTGTTGTCCAGTGGATTCAAGAGGATTTCACAGGACGGGGCCCGATACGAGCGTACATTGAAAATATTAAATGGTGGCTCAACAGGAACTGGAAGGTAATCCTTCGTGTGGTCTATCGTGAACAAAACAGAGTGGCGGACTGCCTTGCGTCGCTCGCTGCCAACCAAGGTGATGTTCGAAAACATGTTGAAGTGTGTCCTATTGTGAGTGAAGAAGTTTACCTCGACGACATGGCACATGCCATGCGAACGCGCAGAGTGGTGGAGTCGTGCTAAGGTGCCGGCCTCCCAGGGGTCCCCCCCCTCCTTTCCGATTTAAAAAAAAAACTTATTCACCACCTACCTAACTTAAATTAGGTAGACAATCAATACATTTGTTATCTACATGTAATATCTTCTTGACTCCCTCGTATGATATCATTTGCTTAATTACAATTTGTGACCAATGGTGATAGAGTTCTGTCGATCGACATGTGCCCAAATTAAAGTTTTTCTTGAAAACTGCCTTCTAGTCCAGTTCAACAATCATCTCTTCAACCTTCTCTCGTTGATTAATTCAAGACCCTAGCTATTTGAGACCACATAACTCCACCATGAAGTTATTTGTGACACCAATTTTCACCGTGAAACTCAAAGTATCAACATAGAGCTCTGGATAATATACAAATTAATTACCAAAAGAGTTTGACTAATTGATTTTGAATAATGTAGTTTCTTGATTTTCTTCGTCCCATTCATTTTCCACATATTTCTTACATCCTAAGGCCTTGTCCTAATACTACATATAAACAGTTCTAATTTCTTAGGTTGACTTTGTAAAAATGTAAAAGTCAAAAGAATTATCTATGAATTAGTTTTAATTTGAAAGGGGTTTATGTTTTAGACATTTATTAGTATTGTCATTATTAGGACTCTATGGGTCCGTTTACTAACAGGAAAATGTTTTCTGTTTTCTATTCTCTGTTTTCAGTTTTCTATTCTCTGTTTTCAGTTTTTTGTTTTCTATTCTTTGTTTTCAGTTTTTGAAAAATTATTCACCCATATTTGTTTTCAATCAAAAGCTGCTCTAAGATGCCAACAAATAACCAAGGTTTTTGTCCCTTTGCTACAATATGCCTTTTTTGGTTAAATTCTCGCATAATAGTTAATGCTTATACACTTGCTTTAGAACAATGTTGTTACTTACAGAGCAAAAAATATTGGTCAAGAAACAACTTAGTCCTAAACCAAACACTGCTCTTACTTACAAAGGCCATTAGAACTGAAAGCTAACAGACATTCTGGGAAGGAAAATAAGCCATAAGCAAAACCCAACACTTGCCCTCAAATAAAATAAACAACAGAAATTACTCAAACTCAGAAATTCATCTTTGAGCATTGTTCTTGCATATCCTAAACCACACAGATAAATAAAAACAAAAATCTTCATATCCATATTAACGCAAACCTATTGGCTTCCACCTGGCTCGATTTCCACCTGGGTCAATTCAATTTCTTGTATGAATTGGAACCGGAATCTAAGGCTGTTCAATGTTGCGAATCTCGCCGGAGTGGTGCAGGAGCCGAAGGAGTTCTTTGAGTGTCGCCAAGTTCAGATTACCGTCGCCCACCCTGGGCTCGTCGTCGCTGACCGTCGCCCACCCTGGGTTCGTAGTCGCTGAGTATGGAGTACCGGCTCCGATGGATGAGCGATTGAGGGTACTTTGAGGGGAATTGAAACTGTGAGAGGGTAGTTGTGAAAGAGAAGAAAAAAGTGAGGGTGGTTGTGAGAGAGAAGAAGAAAGTGCAGAAGAAAAATGAGGAAGAAAGAGGAAGAAAGAAGAAGAAATATGCTGCGGCCAGGAATCGATGGTTATTGGTTACTGTTCACGCGCGTGTTTCCTAATTTGAGAACAACTTTTTTGTGTGTCTCTAATTTCTTCTAAAATGGAGAATTGTTCTCAACTTTGAAAATTGGAACATAGTTTAGTAAACACATTTTCTGTTTTCAATTTTCAAATCTGAAAAATTTCTTAAAAATTTTCTGTTAGTAAACGCCCCCTATGTATTTCAGTTAGATTATGACTCTCTATTCTAGGCTTCCTGTGATTCCCTATTCTAGTCTGTCTGAGATTTTCTCATTATATATATCCATGTAATCTGTATCTTTAAATCATCTCATTCAATACAATTTATACAGTTCTCATTTGGTGTCAATTAGATAGGGTTTAGGTGCTATGATTTCCATCTACGATTGATTCACTCTGGGAAATTCCAATTTCCAAGGTGATGCAGTTGTACAGGTTAGTTGGTCCACTTCAGCTATTGAATTTGAGAATGGGAAAACAATACGAAATTGCCTTCTATTAGCAATTTTGGATCGGCATCATCATAATTAATTCTGGAGGATGAAGTCAGAGCAGCTGCATTCTGGTAACATGCGCCGTCAGCTTCCTCAGCCGCATGATAGACACAACTTTAATGGTAAGTGTCAACTTTGTCCTGGCTTCGGTCACGTAGCACTCAATTGTTTTCTACGCTTTAAAAAATTGTGTATCGTTTGCTATAGTTTTGGACATGTGTCGGCCGATTGTTCTCGATGCTTTGATGTTTAATGCCAACTTTGTAATGGTTTCGGCCACATGGCACCCAATTGTGTTCTGTGATTTGAAAAACGATGTCTCATTTGTTCTAGTTTCGGTCACGTGGCAACCGATTGTGTTTGTCGTCGTTCAAGGACTTCAGATCCTCAAGCTAATTTGGTGTTTCAGAACGATTTGGGTACCTCATCAAATTCTCATCCTTGGTTACCGGACACCGGAGCTACACATCATGCAACTCCGGACATAGCTGCCCTTTCTACCTCAAAGAAGTACACTAGTAATGACACTTTACGTGTCAGTGGTGGTGTGGGCCTGTCTATTACTCGTGTTGGTCATGCTACTTTTGATACCGCATCTTGATCTCTTAAGTTATCTAATATTCTCCATGTTCCTGGTTTGTCAACATCCTTACTGTCTGTTCAAAAGTTTGCATCAGATAATAAAGTGTTTTTTGAGTTTCACCCCTCCTTTTTTGTTGTAAAGGATATCACCACCAAGGAAATCCTTTTGCAGGGCAGTAGCTCTAGGGGGCTCTATACTCTTCCTACTCCAGTTTCCTCTCCTTCTGCCTTTTTGTTAGCTCGTGCTTCTGCGTCAGTTTCGCATAATCGACTAGGTCATCCTAATCATCGTGTCCTTAGTCGCGTTCTTTAGTCATGTTCGGTTAGTGGCTCTAGGAATAATATTCCTGATAGTTCTAGTTTGTGTAATGCGTGTCAATTGGGAAAATCTGCGCGTTTTCCTTTTCTACGTGTTGAATCGTCTAGTTTGAATATTCTTGATTTAGTATACACTAATATTTGGGGTCCAGCTCCTTTATTATCTACAACTGGCTATCGTTATTTTGTCATTTTTGTTGATGATTACTCTCGCTACACTTGGTTCTTTCCGATGAAATTGAAAGCTGATCTCTATGCTATTTTTGATAGGTTTCGTACCCTTGTTGAGAGATCCTTTAATAGAAAAATAAAATCCATTCAGTCTGATTTGGGAGCTGAATACAAAAAGCTACATCAATCATTTGTTCAGTTAGGGATCCATCATAGGCAATAGTGTGCGTATACTCATGAACACAGTGGTTGTGTTGAGAGAAAACACAAACATATAGTTTAAACTGGTCTAGCACTCATGGCTCATGCCTCCGTTCCATCTAAGTTTTTGGATTATGCGTTTGAGACTGCGGTATATTTAATCAATAAAATGTCATCCTCTATGTTAAATAACTCCAGTCCTCATCTTATGTTGCATAAATCCCCTCCTTCCTATTCCTTTCTTCGTGTCTTTAGTTGTCTATGTTATCCTCACTTAAGGCCCTATAATTGTCACAAAATGGATTATAGGTCCTCTCCTTGTGTCTTTCTAGGTTACCCAGAGTTCTTTAGGGGGTATAAGTGCATGGACTTACAAACTAATAAGATATATGTGTGTAGACATGTCCGATTTGATGAGATGGTTTTCCCCTTTGCTGCTAAGACTGTTTTGCAGGTTCCTTCAGACACTATGCCACGTCCTTGGGCCGAATTAGTGTTGAATCCATGTCCTCCTTCCACAGATCTTGCTCATGTGGCTCCTACACTCCCTACGGTGACAGAAAAACGGCCCCGTGGCAGTCCGCGTGGTCGATCCACACGCCCAAATGAGCGAACTCATGCAATTGACACTAGAAGGAAATCTCGTGCTCCTCTTGTAGGATTGACTGTATAGGTTTGTCCTACTGATCCCACATGTTACTCACAGGCAGTCAAGCATCCTGAATGGCGGGACGCAATGGATCAGGAGTTTAATGCTCTCTTACATAATCAAACATGATGTCTTGTTCCTTCCAAGCCTGATATGAATGTTATTGGTTGCAAATGGGTTTTTCGCACCAAGAGGAAATCATATGGTTCCATTGAGAGACACAAGGTCAGGTTAGTAGCAAAAGGTTTTAATCAGGTTCCAGGTCAGGACTTCTTTGATACCTTCAGCCCTGTGGTAAAACCTACTACTGTCAGATTACTTCTCTCATTAGCTATATCCTCTGGTTGGGTGATTAGACAACTTGATGTTCATAATATTTTTCTAAATGGTAATCTGTCTGAAACTGTCTACATGAAGCAACCTCTTGGTTACATTGATGCTCAGTATCCAAATCATGTTTGCTTGCCTAAAAGATCTCTATATGGTTTAAAGCAGGCTTCTAGAGCTTGGTTTAATCGTTTGCACTCATTTTTGCTCTCTGTTGGCTTTCAAGCATAAAAAACATATGTGTCTCTGTTCTATTTTTCTCAAGATTCTGCTTATGCGTACCTCTTAGTTTATGTGGATGATATACTTGTGATGGGGAGTGATCCAAATCTTGTAACCCGTTTATTATCAAAGTTGCCTGCTACTTTTAAGATTAGGGATCTTGGTGAACCTAGTTTCTTTCTTGGTATTGAGACAGTTAAATGTGATGGTGGTATACTACTTTCACAAAAGAGATATATGACTGATATTTTAAAACGTGCTGGAATGGCATAATGCAAAGCATTATCTACTCTTATTTCTGTTTCGAAAACTATTCCTTTCAGTGCAGACTTGTATGAGGATCCTACCCAAAATAGGAGTTTGGCAGGGGCACTACAATATCTGACTGTCATGCGCCCGGATCCATCCTTTGCAGTCAACCAACTATGTCAACATATGCATGCTCCTACAGTTTCACATTGGGAACAACTTAAACGAATCTTGAGGTATGTTAAGGGAACTATCACTTATGGTCTGCAAATAAGAAAGTCACTATCTAGAGATTTGCAAGCTTTTTCTTATTCTGATTAGGCTGGTTGTCCTGAAGACCGAAAGTCAACTAGTGGTTATGTTGTGTTTCTTGGGTCCAATCTTGTGTCTTGGGTTTGTAAGAAACGAAGAACTGTTGCTAGATCTTCTACTGAGGCTGAGTACAAAGCACTAGCAGATGTTTGTGTGAAGTAATTTGGATTTTGTCTTTACTACGTGAGATCAATGTCCCCAATATTTCCATTCTCAAGTTATGGTGTGACAATCTTGGTGCTACATACATGTCTGCAAATCCGATTTTTCATGCGTGTACCAAACATGTTGAGATTGATGATTATCACTTTGTTAGAGACAGAGTTGTTGCAGGAGATATTCAAGTCAACTTTATTTCAACCAAAGATCAACTTGTTGATATCTTTACTGAAGCTCTGCCTGGTCCTAGATTTTCTTTTCTTAGAGACAAGCTACAGGTTACTAGCTTACCATGTGCTTGAGGGGGAGTATTAGGACTCTATGTATTTGAGTTAGATTATGACTCTCTATTCTAGGCTTCCTGTGATTCCCTATTCTAGTCTGCCTGAGATTCTCTCATTATATATATCCATGTAATCTGTATCTATAAATCATCTCATTCAATACAATTCATACAGTTCTCATCGTCATTATGATTTAACATGCAACCTGAGATATTTTTTATACCCTAGGTAGTTGTAGTTGATTCCTCCCCATCTATAACTCGTAATTATAAATAAAAGTAGTGGATCCACTCATGTAATTAGTACTGTCAAAGCGGACCGGCCTGCCCCATTAGGCCCGCCCCACCGCGGGCCTACTTTTTAGCGGGCCGGCCCGCGGGCTAGGATTACATCAACCCTAGCCCGCCCCACGCGGGTTGGCGGGCCCCGCGGGCTTCTCTCTCTCTTCTTCTTTTTTTTTTGTTTGTTTTTTTTTTTTACATAATTCAATGTTCATAAATTAAGTTAAAAAAATTAAAAAAATTAATATATATATAAAATGTTGCACAGCAAGGCAGCGTTCTGCCTTGCTGTGCAACATACAAATATATATATATAACATAACAACATTTGTTATGTTATATATATATATTTGTATGTTGCACAGCAAGGCAGAACGCTGCCTTGCTGTGCAACGTATAAAGTTATAATAAATTTTTTTTTTTAAATAGGGCTTGGCCTGCGGGCCTTCGCGGGCCAAGCCCATTAGGCCCGTGATTTCGCGGGTCATATTATTTGTGACCCTAACCCGCCCCACCGCGGGGCAGGTGCGGGTCAGTCCGCGGGCTTCGGCCCATTTTGACAGCCCTACATGTAATTATAAATGTGCTCCACACAACTCAATTGATTAATCAACTCAAAATAAATTTATAAATTTTATTTTGCTTATTTTATCGTGAGACACAATAGTGGATCTGAGGGCTTTGATCCATTCTTGCGGCACTTAACACTTTTTAGCTAGATTGATTGGGTTTTTTCTTATATAAAAGGTTTATGTCTTAGCATGGTCTAGACAATACTTTCTCACCTCACTGAAACACAAAGAGGCAACAATCGCCTCCACTAAGACTCGAATTGAACCCACTCCCTGTGAGCATAAATATAATATAAACATAAATGTGCAGTCTAACTATCAGCTTAGGCTTTTAGTTGGATGGAGCACATGCTTTAATTTGGTATCAAAGCTATGCAAAAGGTCATGGGTTCGAATCCACGTGTTGCTTGGAGCGAAGCATATAATATATAAACAAGCTTAGACTTTTAGTTGAAACACATGATTCAATTTGGTAAGAGCCAAGTTGGGTGTATGATTTTGGGAGTACTAGTATTTTTGCTTCAGTAATACCATTACATTGAATAAGTTTTATACAAATAAATATAGCATGGGCAGCTCAATTGGTCATGGATGAATTTTTTTTTTTAAAAAAAAAATCAAGAATTAAGTCTCACCAGCATTAGTGTTGAAGCAATTTCTAAAAGTGAGGGCTCCATAGTAAGCATCCATGATTTACAGAACTAATTACTCCTAGTTGTTATACCGTGGACCATGATCATGACTGATACTGTAATTGTGTTGAAACGGAACTGCAGTTGCGTGAAATAGAAGTCGTTTCATCCATCGAGAACTGCAGTTGTGTTGAAAGAGAACTGCAGTTGCGCGGAATGAAAATCGTTTCATCCGTCTATTTTCATTAATCAAAACTACGTCGCTTTGATGCCCGCGGCCCACAGTATAATTTGCGAATTAGTCTCCTATTAAGCGAAGACCATACCAAATCAATAATGATTCTTGTGGGTCCCAATTATTCAATTAAACAAAGACTATGCCATATCAATAATGATTCTTGTGGGTTCCAGAGAACACTAGCTACCAAATGAATGATCTCTACTATTAAGTACATAGGGCCAATTTAGAAACACATAAAATATTTTTAGAAAAAAATAGTTCATTTTATATAAATTATTTTTATTTTCTAGTATTTGGTCATAAATTAGAAAATCAATTGATTTTATTTAGCGAAAGTTAAAAAAAAATTATATTTTTCAGTTTGATTCATTTATAAAAACATGAATACAAATCTTGTATTAAGTGTTTCTTATAAAATATTAAGTATTCTAATAATAGTAATAATTATTATTTATATAAATAAATTTATAAATTAAAAGATGTAAATAAAAAATTCACTTCTAAAATAGTATATTAAAAATAAATACATAAATTGATATTAAAGAAAGAAAAACTTACTTTCTTTTGGGGATGTGGGTCGGGCGGACTAAGATTTTTATTATTTAACTTAACTTAGTCTGACTCATTTAATTTGACATTGATAAATGTAATAACTCTTTACTAAATAAATTAACAAATTTTTTTTTTAAAAAAAAAAGATTGAATTGTGGGTCAAACAAAGATTTGTATTGTTTGATTTTGTTCGGTCCAACTCAATTCATATTTAAATTTATTATTGATAAATGTAATAAGTTTAAACTAAAGAAATTGAAGAAAAAATTGATATGTATTTTAATCTGTTGAAATATAAGCTGGTCGGTCAAGATTTTTATTGTTTAATACAGTCTAATTACACCCATATTTTTTTGAAGGACATTACACCCATATTTTAACTGAACTAAATAATAAATAGACAAATGGTAGGTCAACTTGCCCATTTAACATCTAAAAACATAATAAGTCTCAATCAAGGTTATATCCTTGATTTATGTCCCTCTTCTTGTATGCTAATAAATGTATACATTTTGCTTTAAATGTTGTACACTTCAATGTTATTAGACAAAAATGTCCCTACTTCATTCTTGTTATACAAAACAACCCTTACACCGTTATAACACCGTTAATTTTAACTCCATCATTATTACCATACACCTATATCTATCATATCTTTTTCCTATTCTTTAATTATCATTTTATTAAAATCATTATATAATTTATTTAATGGTTGATTATATTTTAATTAAAATTCTATTAATGGTAAATCATATATGTTTGTATAAAATACATATATTATTTGTGTATACATAATTCAAATTATAAATTTTAATTATTTGTATTTATTAATGTTTTAATATTGGGCATTAGTTTTCGCGCATCGCGCGTACAAAATACTAGTCATTAGATAGATGACAAATTATTATGTGGACCACAGTTCAAAACGACGTCATTTTGACATTTAAAAAGTTCCATTAGCCAATAATGACGTCTCAATAAGTTGTTTATGTGTTAGAATAATAAACTTTTTTATCCCAATAGGGTAGTTTAAGTGGCAAGTAAGCTCTCTTTGTGGGAAGATTTTTGGAGATCCCGGGTTCGATTCCCCCTGGGCCCGCTCCCTTGCCTCCCGGAGCAAACCCTGATCGTAGGACGGAGAAAGACTCGGAACCTCGTGGATCAACAAAAAAAAAAAAAAAAAACCTTCTGGGATAAGAAAATTTATTTTATGTGTTCACGAGTTGTCCATTATAGGTTTGGATAATGTACCTTGGTAAGTGCAATTGTCCATGGTTTATAATAATGTACTTATCTTTAGTAAGCTCTTAGGTGTTGATGAACTGACCATCATGTGTTTAAATAATGGACATTATGAGTTAGAATAATATAGTTTATTGATTAGAATAATGTACTTTATGTGTTAGAATAATGAATCTACCGAGGTAAGATAATGTATTTTATGAATTAAAATAATGTACTTTATATGTTATAAAAATGTAAGTTGCAGTAGTAGAGTTAAGGAAGAAGTAATGGAGAGAAAAATGCAGGTTCCGTGAAAAAAAAAAAAAAAAAAAGTAACGGTGTCGTCTTAGGATACGTTGAGACGGCTTTGTTTTGAACTGTCTTCCACACAATTGTGTATACCACGGTCCACGCAATAACGTTTGAGAGAGAGAGAAAGAGAGAAGTCATTTTCCACCAAAATGAGTCATTTATCCTTTGATCAAAATGGATGGGTATTTTCCAACGGAAAAATGACTTCTGAAAGTTATTTTTTAGATTTCTAAATGGATTATTAGTTTCCTTTTCATAACAACCACATTATTTTTTATTTCTTAGTGGAAGGGGGTCACCCAGTACAATCGTATATAGTTCAGAAGGATCTAACGCTAAAACGCCATTCTGGAACTCCAGTAGCATCATTTTCTAACAATCTAACTACTCCATCTGGAGGAGTGGAGAGGATATGTACTCTTTGAGGGTATTGTTTGGCGAGTTTGGCTAGGAAATCAGCAACTGCGTTTTGCTCTCATGCAATCAGAACTATTCTCATGTCTTCAGAGCGACGGCATTCCTGTTTGCAAGCTAGTAGAATGTTGGAGTCTGTAGCATCAAACTGAGTGTTGTTCATTCGCCTAACCACCTCGTTAGAGTCACTCTCAATGATAACTATTCTAGACGCAAGCCCGGTCGTATCATTTTATAGGCCCGGGACGCGACAAAAAAATAGATCCCTAGTTAATATATATTTCATACTTAAAATTTAAATTAAGGGTGTGTTTGGTTGTTACATGGAATCGTAATCGGAATGAAAATCAAATACTTGGTAATGGTAATGAGTTTTGGTGAAAGTATTTTGCATGTTTAGTAGTAGAATATATAGAATTCGAATGATTACCAATATTAATGTTTGGTTGTGTATGACCCTATCCTATAATAGGAATAAATATTTAAAAATATGAACAAAAAAAAAATCAAGGCAATTGATCCGAATATGATGACATACAAAGCATTAATATGAAAAAAAAAATCAAAACAAAAATCCAAAAGTACTAATCCAAACTTAAAAATGAGATTACCAATAAGGTAGAATGATACCCCTTTTTAATTAGGAAATGTAATTTTTAATTGAAGGGATAATCAAAACTTATAGTTGTGTTTTTAAAAAGTTGTCAACCAAACACTAATTACGATTTTGATCACATTCCTAATGTCTAAACCCATGTGTAACATTTTCCATTATGTCACTATTTAGTGGTGCAAGTTTAATAGACCATTTATGGTCATTATGTTATTGTGGTTTGAAACAGAAGTAACGGAAACTATTACTTAGCCTATAATGATGGCATGTAGGCTATATATGCATGGTCCTCCCACTGCTCCTGTAGAAAGAGATACAGACTACACCATCTAGTTGCCCAGGAGCCAAGTGGTAGACAAAACACTCTAATATTCCTAACAATCCTTCAAGCAATGTTACAGGCATGACAACTATGGCTGGAGGTACATGATCCTATTAGCTTCCGCAATAAGGTTAGATTATTACAACTTTTATGATTGTATTTTTTATTCTAACATTTGGTATCAGAGCATGTTTAATCTCTGCCTAGTTGTTTAAATTATATCAAGTACATATCTTATTAATATAATATGCAGTATATGTTTTACTGTTTTTTCGTAGAAAGTATGTATGTTGTTTGTATATCACTGTTCCAGTATCTGTCCACATATATATCCAGTTTCATATATGTATATATATAATTGTTATTTTTTCGAGCAACAATTGTTTTTCGAAATATAAATGAATAATTTCGAAATATATATAAAAAATAAAAAATAAATAAATAAATAAACCTGCTGTAATCTGCTTTCGCTGGAGAGTTGCCGGATTTGTTCGCCGGTTACGGTCTCTTTTCGGTGGCGAAGCTGGAGATGGGAAAGTGGGTGTTGGAGACATTCACCGTTGGACGATTGGCGCTGGCGTTGTGACCAGAAAGACGGCGGCGGGCGGCGGCGAAACAGGATTCTTGGCAATGGCATCCTCACAGCTGCTCCTTTTCCGGTGATCGACGAGGCTGGATTCCCGGTCTACGCTCGCCGCTGCCTGTCTCTCTCTGTCTTTTGCTTGATTGGCGCTCGGTTTCCTGTTATTCGCATTGCGGTCGGCGGACGACGGTTGGTGTCGCGAACAGGGGCGAACGGCAGCTGTCTCAGGTCCGGTGGTCGCTAGGTGGCGACGACGCAATTTGAAGTCGCG
Source organism: Ipomoea trifida (assembly GCA_003576665.1). Taxonomy (NCBI): domain Eukaryota; kingdom Viridiplantae; phylum Streptophyta; class Magnoliopsida; order Solanales; family Convolvulaceae; genus Ipomoea; species Ipomoea trifida. Next base: position 14,161,713 of record CP025651.1, read on the forward strand.
GTCGGCGGAGCGTCGGTGGCAATCATCGTCTCTCTCTCTGGTTTTGGTCGTTTGCCGTTGGACTGTGGACGGAACCGCGTGTGGTGAATGGTGGCGGCGGCGGCTGAGGGATGCCGGTGCGTCAACGATGGCGGTGGCGCAAACGGCGGGCTCTGGCCGGCGACCTCTTTCCGCATCTCTCTCTGTTTTTCCGGTAATACTCTCTCACTGGCTGCGGATGGATTATGTTGTGTAGCTAGGTTTTTGGTTTTTGGTCAATTGAATGATTAAGGAACTGATGTAATGGAATAATAAAGTTGGGCTGGGTTTGGCCCTTTTTCGGCCAGGCCCAGTTACTTTAAAAAAAAAAATTTGTTATTATAATTGGGCTTATTTGGTTGTTTAAGGCATATGGGTTTGCTTTAAATAATTAGCTCACTTATAATAATAAATGGGCCTTCTCTGGTTCTTAGGCTTGCTTAAATATTTTCCATCATCATATTTGGGTTCCTTCAAGCTTAATTGTTCAGTTTATTCCCGTAATTCATTATTAAATTATTATTCATCTTTAGACAAATGATAATTTGTTCTTTGAATTTTAATTTAATATTGCGGTATATAATAAATTGCTTGAAGTATTGCATTTTATTTTGAATATATAGGTTAATAATATAAATATGCATAATCATATCATGCTTTGTATATTTATAATTATTTTATAGTTATAATTATGCATTTAGAAAAGCATGTTTTAAAGATGTATATAACATATTATTAACTTATAAATTCCTTTTGAGATATTATTCATTTTTGGATTCATTGTGACCCAATAAGGTAGCTAGTTTGGTTCCCCCTTCAATTTTTGACATACTTTTGTCTTCTTGGGGCTTCAAAACCTATTTCGACAAGCTATTTGGGACTTATCTGGGTCATTAAAGTATGATTTCCACAATTGAATGATAATATTAGTGGTAATTGAACAAGCTTTTTAGAACCAATTGTTATCATATTGGTATATTGTTGGCAATAAAAGTAAAATTGCTATTTTTGTGACTAATTGTTGTGATTTTGTTAATAAAATCAATAAAGTTTTAGTCAATAATCGCTTTTAATTATGCCTTTATATCAGTTAATAAAAGTTGAAAATTATTAGTTTTTACATTTTTCAACGTTAAAGTTTTTTGGATTTTAATTTTATTAAGTTTTTTAAAAAAAATTCCGAAAAATATTAAAGGCTTGCGGTTCTAGCAATTTGTTTTTTCCATTTCAAATCTCCTAATTGTTATAATGTTATGTGATGATTATGACTATTCATTGAAATATTTGTCATAATTTGATAATATTTTGATTATGGAGTGTGATTTTGTATCGCAATTTGGAAAAAGCTTGTGTGTTTATGACAATTGGATATTGTTTTTAGTCTTGCCATAATAATTTTGATTATGATTTTGAGAATCATATTTTCAAATTCCTTTGAATTTGCTTATCGAAAAATTTAGAGTAATAATGATGATATTTTGTAACATTTAATAATAATAATTATTATTATTATTATTACTGAATGTTGTTTGGTTACGATTAAAGTAATTGATTATTCCGTTATTACTACTATGTAATAATTATTAGAATTATTATAGTAATAACGATTATCGATTTTTGAATCGATGGATCAATGATTTGCACCGTTACTATCATCATTAGTTTTGGATTTTGATAGTATGATTTGAAATCATAATTTTGAAACAATCTGGTTTTTGATCCAAAATATGTGTTAATAATGATAACATTTTGTAACATTTTATAGTTATTACTATCAAATATCAGGGGTTACGATTGAGGAAATTGATTGTTCAGTTATTACTATTACATAAGTGTTATTTCAGTAATAACGGTAATCGGTCTTTGAACTGAGGAATCAATATGTCGTAACATTGTTATCATTATTGTTTCTGGATTGTGATGTCCACTTTGATTGAGTATGAATATTTGATTTTATATTCATATTTTTAATGAGTTTGTTTTATGCATATAATTAAATTAAGTGCATAATATTATGATTTAAATTGTGCATTTGTTTTTGTGAGAATTTATTTTGTAAATGTCAACATATCATATAGTTCTAATATGATTAGAATTTACAATTTTAAGGCTAGTTCTCGTAAAGTTTACTATATGCATTGAATCTTTTTGTATTGGGCATACAAGTTAAAACTTTTCAATTGTGAAAAGTATATAGTTATTATAGATTATTATTATTATTCAAATTTTATAATCCTTCAAGTTTTGGATTTATGTTATTATCTGAATAATAATTTTATAGCTCATTTTAAATTGCTATAATGGTGTACAATTTATTTAGATATGAGCTTGTTGATTTTCATGCATAATTGTTCACTACCATAACATTATATTTTCTAGTTATGTAAATTTATATATGTCTTTAGAATTGCATATGTTAGGAATTAAAAAATTCCTTGTTAAATTGAACTTTATTTGTGGACTTATATACGGTAGTGCATTATGTTTAAGCATGTTATAACCGTCTAAGGTGTTCACTTGAGATTAAAAGTCTTTCCATAAGGTGAACTATTAAGATTTGAAAGATTATCCGTCAATTATGCCTTTTGTGTGAGAAAACATGACCAGGGAAGATACTTGGAATTGTTTATCACATTGTTGCATAATTGTTTTTTAGGCTTTACAGTTGATGCCTAAAATATCAAGATAATCATCTAGTGATCATATAATTTTGATTAATTAAAGAGTAGCCACAGTATTTAATTGAAATTTTGTAAGATCACATACAGTCATAGACGTATTGGTTGTAATTAATTATATGATATAATGAAATTTAGCCCACAGGCAATTTTGTTATATTCATATGATTAATTAGGGTAAAAACACCAAACTATATATGATCGTAATTTAGCCCACAGGCAATTATGTCTTGGAATATAGTTTCGGTGAGTTTTTATCATTACAGATAGGAAAGTCAATTTATTTATTATATGGTTATGAAATAAATTGAGAATTGACATCTTCTATCATAAAGTTTTGATATATGTACGTATTCAAAGAATATTATTTTTGGGGTATTAGTTTGGTTTCTTTTGTGTGTATTTTTTATGCATTAAAAGGAAATTAAATTAATAGCTTTACACATTAATATTCTTTAATATACATATGTCAAGTGATCAATACAATTTCATAACTGAAATTTTTGATCACTTCGTGACTAATTACATCAACTATAATAAATTCCTATCGGTAGATTTTATCATAGCTTATGTAAATAGTCAGGATAAAAGATCAAATCATATTTCTTAATTTATCCACAGAGATTGAGAAAAGGAACATGATTTGATAGTTTTATCATAGGCTTGTAGACGGATCTAATTGAATAAAACTTTAGCCCACAGGCAAGTTTTTATGTCACTGGATTCTTCTATCATTTTGATAATAATTTTATCATAAAATTTAGTTGAGTCTAATTGAATAAAACTTTAGCCCACAGGCAAGTTTTATGTCACTAGAATCTTCTATTTGATTGTCAATCTCAGTTGAGTCTAATTAAATAAATCTTTAGCCTACATGCAAGTTTTATGTCACTAGATTCTTCTGGTTAAATTGATGATCAAGATAAAATTTTATCATACCATTTTTTTTTTAGAATTTCTAACTTAAGGTCGGTTATAATTCTATAAGGCATGTGTTGCATTTGCAACACATGTATTTTGTTAATCTCCAAAACTTAGTAACTTGAAATTGTTACTGTATGTGGCTTACTTGGTTTTTCAGCCCAACCACAATAGATCTTTTCTGTATGAATTTTATATGATATACTTTTGGATCCTTATATTGGAAGTGTACATATCTAGCCAAATTTCAACTAGAGCAATTTAATTTGTTCAAATAGTTGAAAATTGTGTCTGTTACATGTACATATTTGGTATGTCCAACTATGGTGGGGAATTTTATTCTTTATTCTTTGTTAAAATTAGTTGGACATGAGGATCGTTAGTATGTATGTATATCATTTATATAATGCTTAAGAATGACTCGATCAGTGGGAGTAATGGCTTGACTAGTGGGAGTGGTCATTTGATCATTAAGATATCCCATTTCATGTAACACCCCAACTCGGCTATGTCGAACGACCGGAGTAGTTACCGCCACACCTAGACTAAACCCGACCTTAATCAGATAGAATTTATTCTAAATGCACAGGCTAATAAACAAAACAAGGATCGTGTTTCTTGGCGTCAAAATTCAAGGCAAACCCTAGGTTAAAACTGCATCATATATCTATATATATATGCGTCATCAAGAAGCGTAGCTAACAAGCTACCAAAATAAGGAGGGTTAACAATAATAATAACCCATCGAGAGAGAGATGGTTAGACCTGACTAGACAACCATCAGAGTAGCCAAAAGATATATGTACACAAAATATTCCTGAATACCCCGTACTCTAGACTCGACCTAGTCTAGTGAATGGTACACCGGGCCCGTATAGGTACCCCAAACTACATGCCAATCATCCTCAAACCACATGACATGATCAAGAAACCTACAAGTACTCATGTACATCATCCATTCTTCAGGGTAGTCCGGGGGACTCGGATCCCATGGATATGGATAATGCACCACGAACTCAAGAGGGTGGCTGTCAGGGACAATCTCTATGGGATAGAACCCATAGCTGGCATGTAATGCATCAAAGGGGCAGAGGGGCTCCACTGGAGGAGGAATCCACACAGGAATCTCTGGTGAATCCAGAGCAGGGATGGGATCAGGAGTACAGATCAGCACTGGTGGGTCAGGCGTGTAACCAGGGGCATACGGATCGTCATCTACTAAATATTGTACATAGTCGTCAAAATCATAAATGGGAAACTCGAACTCGGATGGGTCTGAGTCCGGCGAGCTGCACGAACCTACACTAGATGACATCTGATAAATTACACAACAAAGTGTAGTTAGCGCGACGGCTAAGTAAGGATATCCATGGTCACCCGAAAATAAACAAAGGTTTTCGAAACCACAATTAGTAATACAATAAGGTAAGGTAAACGTTACCCAGCAATCGCAGTCTACCTGCAAGCAGTCTAACAACAAGCAATTTCACATTATATCAGTAATTTCGGCACATAACACAGCCATTAATTCACCCGTGGGGTACACAACGCCCACACCACTGTTAGGACACCCGACAATTAGCTCTCACACATCACCCGTGGGGTACACAACTCCCACCTTTAATTCACAGGTGGGGTACACAACACATCCACCTTTAATTCACAAGTGGGGTACACAACACATCCACTTTTTAATTCACAAGTGGGGTACACAACACATCCACTTTTTAATTCGCACGTGGGGTACACAACACATCCACGTTTAATTCGCACGTGGGGTACACAACACATCCACGTTTAATCCACCCAACACTCAGCGAATAGACTTCGCTCTGCAGTATGAATTATTCATACAAAATCCTCACATGTTCACTCAGCGAATAGACTTCGCTCTGCAGTACCGATTAATCGTACAGACTCCCTCACATTCATTAATTATTATCACATGACTCCATAACCAATATACTTATTCAAGTATATTTCCCCAACCCACATACTTAGGTTAGTGTTAGTCACATCACAGAAATTCAAGTATAGAGTCATAATAATTTTCAAAGCACAAATATTTTCCAAGTTAGTAAAATACACAAACGTAATATTTTGCCTTCAAAAATATTCACCCGGATGCCCGTAGGCTTTCAAAATATCACAACACTCAAGGTTAAAAACATCAGGGAAAAACCGGGTCACAAACAAGTCAAAAACGAGTCCACGACGCGCGGACTCGCGGCTGGCCGCACCAGCGGACGCACGGCGGACGCACGTCCGGACCGCGTCCGCTGGTTCGGCGCGCGACGCCGAAACTAGGCGCCCACGGACGCGCGCGTCCGTGCGGCGTCCAGCCTCTCGGCCGAGGCGCCGAACGTTGGTTCCGCGAGGGCGCGCGGTGGACGCGCGTCCACTGTTGCGTCCTTCAGTTTCCTGCCCACTTTGGGCCGCAAGATCGGTGTGGTAACGGCCCGATCTTCCACCTTTTTCACAAATATAAGCATTTATGGGTCTCATACAACGTACACATGCATAAAAATAATTATGAACATGCATAACAAATTTATCAAAAATCAAAGTAAGGATTCTTTAGCCAACTTTTAGATCTATAACATAGCACATACTTTTCATAAACACATTTCTAATTATATAATTTCCTAGCATTTGTCTATCTCCAAGTGATTGAACCAACTTAAGGGATTCCTTACCTCAATAGAAGATCTTAAAACCGAAGAAGTGCTAGATCTTTTCCTCGAATCAAAGTCCCTAAAACACCACCATAATAACAATATTTTTCATGCACTAAACATTAACACTTAAGTTCTAGAGATGAATAAATCTAACAAAGTCTAAGATCTTACTTACACTTAATCCTTGAGTAAGAAAAATATTTTGGAGCTCCTTGATCACAATGGAAGACTAGAATAATTCCTCTTCTTCTTTCTCTAAGGGTGTAATTCGAAAATGGGATGGAGAGTAAGAGAGATGAGTGTGATCTTGTGTGATTTTGTTCTTGGATGACAAGTAACAAGTGCAACATGACCATGCCTCATTAATGCAACATTAATTACCCAATCTAAGTTTGGATTTGCCTTGCCACATGTCAACACCCCATGGAGTCCTTACAAGATTTCAAATCTAATTGGTCAGTTTATGCTTAAATCAGATGAATGTTCGGAGGATTATAACTTAATTCGGGAAAATTCTAATACCAAAATTATCGTAAAAATATTCCCGTCGCAAATCACCAATTTTGGAAATTTTCCGGTAATCCGCTAAATCTAGGTTCAGAGTCCGTAACAATTTATCCCTTACAGTCCATTTAAGATTTTCCTTGAACTAACTAGAAATTCAAGCTTAATCGTATGATCCTTAAAAAATCCAAATTCTAGAAAATTCGAACTGAATTTATATCCTTAAAATTTTCTCGGTTCGTAACCGGTACGTAGTTCGCAGCTTATCGATAACTAATCCCAAACAATTTATTTCGAGCACCGAACCGTCTTCTCTTAAAATGTCATAGCTAAAAAAAAATTTATATCGCTATTCTCTAATCTTAACTTTGTCGTAAAAACCGAGGGGTTACAGTCTTCCCCCCTTAAAATAGTTTCGTCCTCGAAACTGCTCCTTTCGTCATTCGATGGTTTCTACTTACCCTTTCCTCTACCAACGAATCTTCTAATATGCCAAATCTAAACACACATCTTAGCTAGGCACGAAAAAGGTTAGATCGATCCTGCTAACCTGAGTTAAATAATTCGGGATAACGTTCCATCATATCGCTTTCTAATTCCCATGTAGCCTCATCGGGGCTGTGGTTCGACCATTGTACTTTGATCATTTTGATCGACTTTCTCCTCGTGTCTCGCGTCTTTGAGTCCAAAATCTGAATTGGTCTCTCTTCGTAGGTCAACGAATCGTCCATTTCGAGCTCCTCTGGTTCCAATATGTGGGATTCGTCAGGTACATACCGCTTGAGTTGAGATATATGGAATACGTTATGTACTTTATCAAGCTCAATCGGTAGGGCTAGTCGATAGGCTAGGTTTCCAACACTTTCTAGAATTTCGTAAGGTCCTATATATCGAGGACTTAATTTTCCTTTCCTCCCAAACCTTTTCACTCCTTTAGTAGGTGAGACCTTCAGTAACACCTTTTCTCCAACTTGGTACTCCGTGAATTGTCGCTTCAAGTCGGCGTACGACTTTTGTCGATCCTGAGCGATTTTCATCCTCCCTTGAATTAATTTGATTGCCTCAATGGTCTCTTGGAGGTACTGTTGTCTAAGTGTAACGACATCGCTCTTGTCGTTCCAGCACAGAGGACTTCGACACTTTCGCCCATATAACGCCTCGTAAGGTGCCATCTTAATGCTTGCATGGTAGCTATTGTTATAGGAGAATTCTATTAGATCTAACTGTTCATCCCATGAACCTTGGAAGTCGAGTACGCAACCTCTGAGCATGTCTTCCAACGTTTGTATCGTTCGCTCCGTTTGACCATCCGTAGCGGGATGAAAAGCCGTACTCAATTTGAGTTGAGTGCCCATTGCCGCTTGTAACGCTCCCCAAAAACGTGATAGAAATCGTGAGTCTCTATCTGAAATGATATCTCGCGCCACTCCGTGGTGTTTAACCACGTGCTTCACATAGGCTCTAGCCAATTTCTCCATTGACCAGGTTTTGTTCATCGGAATGAACCTCGCGGTCTTGGTTAGTCGATCGACGACGACCCAGACTTGATCGTTTCCCGCCTTAGTTCTAGGTAAACCTCCTACGAAATCCATAGAGATTGAGTCCCACTTCCACCGCGGAATCTCTAATGGTTGTAGTAATCCCTTGGGTCTACTCCTTTCTGCCTTGACCCTTTGGTAGTTCAGGCACTTCGCCACGAACTCAGCCACATCATTTTTCATGCCCGACCACCAAAAGTTTTGTCTCAAGTCCTTATACAATTTATCCCCACCAGGATGAATTGAATAGGGCGTGTAATGGCCTTCTTTCATTACCTGCTCCATTGTCTTCTTACACCCTTTTGGTATTACCCATCTACCTTGAAATCTCATACTCCCATCCGGGTGTAATTCAAATGGCTCATGCCTTCCATCGACCATCTTTTCCTTGATGTTCTCCACCCAACTATCCTCTTCTTGGGCTTGCTTGATTTCCTCAAATAGGGTTGGAGTCACCGACATGTAATATAACTTCTCTTGCTCCTCTTGAGCACTCATCCTTACCTCCAGATTGAGATCTTGAAACTCCTTACATAACTGTTCGGGCAATACCCAAAGAGCATGGCTCGTTTTTCGGCTCAAGGCATCAGCCACCTTATTTGCCTTGCCCTCATGATACTGAATTTCCAAGTCATAATCCTTGATCAATTCCAACCATCTCCTTTGTCTTAGATTGAGATCTCTCTGAGTGAAGATGTACTTCAAACTCTTATGATCTGTATAAACTCTGCACGAAATTCCATAGAGGTAGTGTCGCCAAATCTTGAGAGCGAATACTACTGCTGCCAACTCCAAGTCGTTCGTCGGGTAGTTTGCTTCGTGAGTTTTCAATTGTCGAGAAGCGTACGCTATTACCCTTCCATTTTGCATGAGGACGCATCCTAGTCCTTTGTGAGACGCGTCAGTGTACAACTCATAACCCTCTGTTCCTATAGGTAGAGTCAACACCGGGGCGGTGGTCAGTATCTTCTTGAGCTCTTGGAATGCCTGTTCGCACTCCTCACTCCAACTATACTTAGTTGTCTTCTTGAGCAAGTTCGTCAGTGGTCTTGCTACCTTTGAGAAGTCTTGCACGAACCTCCGATAGTAACCGGCCAAACCTAAGAAACTGCGGATTTCGGTAACTGACTTGGGCGCTTCCCACTCAATTACCGCTCGTATCTTGGTTGGATCCACCCTTATTCCTTCCTCGGTGATAACGTGACCGAGAAATGCGACTTCTCTTTTCCAAAATTCGCACTTTGAGAGTTTCACGAAAAGTTTCTTTTCCCTCAGTGTTCGCAACACCGTTCTGAGGTGTTCCTCGTGTTCCTCCGGGGTTCTCGAGTAGACTAAGATATCATCTATGAAAGCGACGACGAATTTATCTAAGTACGGGAGGAAAATTCGGTTCATCAAGTCCATGAAAGTTCCTGGGGCGTTAGTCACTCCGAATGGCATGAACGTGAACTCGTAGTGCCCGTACCTCGTTCGAAATGTCGTTTTAGGTACGTCTTCTTTCGCTACTCGCACTTGGTGATATCCTAACCGTAGGTCGATCTTTGAGTACACACCCGCTCCTTTCAACTGATCAAATAGATCATCGATCCTGGGCAACGGGTATTTGTTCTTTACTGTGACTCGGTTGAGTTCTCTGTAGTCGATTCACAATCACAAGCTTCCATCTTTCTTCTTCACGAACAACACTGGCGCACCCCAAGGTGATACGCTTGGTCTAATAAATCCTTTCTCCAACAGCTCTTCCAACTGCGATTTTAACTCTTCCATCTCTTTGGGTTCCATGCGATAAGGCGCTCTTGAGATGGGTGAGGTTCCTGGTACGAGATCGATGGTGAATTCCACTTCCCTTTCTGGCGGCATCTCGGTGAGATCGTCGGGAAATACATCAGGGAATTCGCGTACTATTGGGATTCGATCTATCTCGAGTTCTTCTACTTCGGTGCCTTGCACTAAACAAAGATATGCTTCACACCCCTGGCGAACGCATTTCTTTAACTTTTGCATTGTCAACAACCGTGGCTCGGGTTGTTTGTCAACTCCTCGGTAGGATATTCTTTTCCCCTTCGGTCCTTGCAGTACCACTTTTCGTTCATTACACACGATCTGAGCTTTGTACTTATCCAACCAATCCATTCCGAGTACGACATCAATGCCTTCGAGTTCGAAACGAATGAGGCTCCCGGGACAATTAAATCCCGCTATTTCTATTGCAACGTCGTCGTAACCATCTTTACAGGATACTACTATTCCTGAGGCCGTTGTGACGTTGAGATCTAACTTAACCGTAGGCTCTAACTTTAGTTTATCATCGAAAGCAGAAGATATAAATGAATTGGTAGCCCCAGTATCGAATAGGACTAATCCAGGTACTGAGTTTATGGGGAAAGTACCAGTTACGGCGTCGCTAGCTTGAGCCTGAGCGCTATTGACGACGTAAATCCTGCCTTGTTTTTCTCCACTGCTTTCTCCCACCACCTGCTTTCCTTTGTGGTTGGAACCGGGCATGGCATTCACCGGATTCCCAAATTGAAAGTTAGTCATTTGACCTCCGGCTCCTGCGGGGTTCCAGCCGTTATTCCCGTTAAATCTCCGTCCTTGATTCTCATTCTGCAGGGGCTTTTGGGGACTGCCTTCTTGACTTCAGCACTGAGCAACCTTGTGCCCAAAAATACCACATCGATAACACCTGATCCTCACCCCCTGACAGCTTTCACCGGGGTGATCCCTTCCACACCTCGGGCAAGTAGAACGCTTTCCCTTATCGAATCCTCCTCTCCCTTGTACCGTGTTAAAGCCGCCTTGACTGACTTTCTTCTATTCTGACCTTGATTCCACGAATCTTCGATTGGAGGGGTAGGGTGGATACACTGAAGATGGCTTCGTTTTTTAACTAATTCTAATTCACTCTTGTGATTCACGAAATATATTATATAAAACCTATATAATATCTAGGATATTCACATTTTCTCTCCTTTTATACTTCTAATATATATACGCTAAGAGGTCGAACCAGACAACCGTACGTCCGTACCCGTACGTCTTAAACCAATATTGTTTTCCCTTTTTTTTTTGTGACTTACATAATAATTTCTAGTTTACATCTTATCAAAATTTGTATATTACTAATCGATCACACCTTATTTAAAAAAAAAAAAATTATATAGTTTAAACAAAATTGAAGGGAACCCATAATAATCAATAATAATACACAATTAAAAAAAAGTTATATACAATATTTATTTTTAACTATTATATTTAGTACCATCATGGTGCAAAATTTTTCTATTCTAAATATATTCTCTGTTCTCAATTTAGACAAGATCGAAGTGATTCTTTCTTGTTTTAAAGAAGATTATGTATATATATAATCCTTACCGTTATATAAATATCAAACAATTCCAAATTAGTAGTTTTCAATCAACACCCTCTAAAAGCGTTAGATCTTATGGAAGCCCAAAAGAATCCAAAATGATATGTTACTATAATTGACTAATTCTAAAATCAAAACTTCTAAGAATAAGCACTTGTCATGACTCATGAGTCCTATATTCAAACCCCCCTCCCCCCCAAAAAAAAAAACATCATTGCATATTTACGTTAAAACTCAATTGATTATGAATTTCAATTCTTTCTAACCAAACGTAACATTGATTTTGTTGCTCAAGGTAGGAATGCAATCGGAACTGTTTTAATCAAAGTTTTTAAAGGTTTAATCGTTAACCGAATCAAACTTTGTATTACCGAATTAACCAAACCGGAGTTTTTTAAGTTAAAGTTTTAAATCTTTGAAATAATACCAATAATAATAAATTTAATTAAATAATACCTATAATAATAAATCTATAAGAAAATATGTAAACACAATACAATAACAACACACTACAAACATAAAAGCACAAATTATAAAGTTCTCTCTCTCTCTCTCTCTCTCTCTCTCACACACACACACACACACACACACACACACACACATATATATATATATATATTGATGGGGCCATGGGACCTCAGAGCCCATTTTATTGGATAAATCTTGACCCAAGTAGGGTGGTGAAAGAGGTTAAAGAGGTTGGCCCAAACCTTGTTAGGCTGGAAAGGCACGGTGGCCCAAAAAGGCAAGGAATGAGGGTGGCGGCTGGCGTGTGTGCAAGGCAAGGAAGGAGGGGTGTCAGGCCCAAAGAAAGGAGGTGCAAGGCAGATCAAAGGTTGTGCAAGGCAAAGAAGGAGGGGTGCTAGGCCCAAAGAAAGGAGGTGTAAGACAGGAGGCAAGGTGGTGCAAGGCAAGCCCAGGGGACATGAGTGCAAAGCAGATGAACTAACGGCGATGGAAGAGGATGAGGGGGTTGTAAGGCAAGCCTAGGGGTCCCCCAGCGCCCCGGCAGCATGGTCAGGCGCCTAGTTATGCCCCACCTAGCTAGCGCGCGCAGAAAGCGGCAGCGCGTGCCTGCCCCAACAGGATAGGCGCGCTTGTCCCACGCCCTGTGGGTGAGTTCTCTGTGTTTCTCAGGCACGTGACGCGTTGGTGGCTGGTTGAGGTGGTTGGGGCGGTTGCACGAAAGGAGCGACGTGTGGTGCGTGTCAAGTGGAGGATGGCATCCCTTAGATGCCATACACGTAGATAGTGCAGGTGGCTCTCCCAATAGTATAAAAGGGGGAGTCTAGTCTATGTAAAGGCATTTGTTAGACACAATTTGCATTCCTGGTCCACTAGTATGATCTCCTTCCTCCCTACTGGTGTGTCTAGGTTAAATCCTGGTGGTAATGTAGTTAAGATATTTTATTCTATTTATTTAATTTACTAGTATCTCGATTATTTATTTATTTATTTGTTGGTCCTTTAGTTTATTATTTATACTATTTTGCTATTTTTGGGTCGTCATTCTTGGGCCGGTACCTTGAGCTTGTACATATTTCTACTGGGCAACACACCCCGATAATAAAAATATTATTTCTCTGTCTCGTCTAATATTATTATATCCAATTTATGGTGGACCATATCCCAATAAAATCTTCATACTTAAAATTTTGGTTAACCATTCGGTTAACTAATAGCTTAATCGCAAACTTTTTAAGGTTATGAATAAGCCATTCATAATAAAATTATAAATAACATTTTTTAAGGTTATGAATAAGTCATTCATAATGAAATTATAAATAACATTAATAATGTACTTACGCTATGGGTATCCCCCTTACAATAATATATAGGTGCGTACTGGCTGCCCAGGAGAGAACTGCGGACGAATCACAGCACGCCACGTATCTGGGATGTAGTTGCACCTAACGTTATAACTAGGTGCACGTAATGTTATAACTAGGTGCACAAAGGTGCACCCAAGTGCATAAATGTTAACAAGGTAAATTACTTGCACCTGTAAGTGAATTTAGGTGCACACGTGCAAGTAAAATGTATTACAAGTGCAAGTAATTTGTACAATAAGCATCAATACTAAGTGAACCTAATGTTATAACTAAGTGCACATAGGTTGCACCCAGATGCATGAATGTTAACAAAGTAAATTAATTGCACAAGTGCAAGTAAAATGTATTGCAGATGCAAGTAAAATATATTACAGGTGCAAGTGAATTGTACACTGAGCGTCAATACTAAACGCACCTAATGTTATAACTAGGTGCACCTAATGTTATAATTAGGTGCACCTAGGTTGCACCAGGTGCATGAATATTAACAAGATAAATTACTTGCATTTGTAAGTGAAAAATATTTGCGAAAATAGGTGCATGAATATTAACAAGGTAAATTACTTGCACTTGTAAGTAAAAATAGGTGCAAAAATAGGTGCACTTGTAAGTGAAACTATGTGCACTTGTAAGTGAAATTAGATGCACTTGCAAGTGAAATTAGGTGCACCAAAGTTCCATTATTTATGAAAATGCCACCGCGTCATTTTTTTAAAAATTGCATCAAATTCGTTGATCTAGACACGTGGACGGCTATGGAGCGTTCTCATTTTCTACTTGGGCGATAGTTCGCACGAGAGTGCAACCATATATATATATATATATATATATATATATATATATATATATATATATATATATAAAGGATTGATGGAATGAGTTGGCATGTTCAAGTTTTAAGTTGGAGTGGGGGTCAGTTAAGTGACGTTTGAGTTTGCAAGGAATTGAAATTTCTTTTAAGGTTGAATCCCCAATTTCAATGGGTCCCACGAATTGAAATTTTTAAACCTTGACTAAGTGAAGAAAATAAATACAAGCTAAAAAAAAGAGTCATTACCATTTTTTGTCCTATTGTTATTATGACATTGCCAATTTTAGTCCACTTCCTTAATTTTTGCCACATTATACCCACTCTTTTTATGGTGTTGTCACTTTTGGTCCATCGTTAGATTATCCGTCCAAATGCCGTGAAATAGAGGGGTATATTCGTCTTTTTATGCTTTCGTGCTCTCCAAACCCCAATAACCTCATCGGCGTCGCCGCAATTACAGGTCTTGGGACTTTGGGAGTGAAAGAGCAGAAGCCAAACGACCTGTTTGGGATGCTGCAATTGATGTTATAGCAGCAGGGAGTTGGGAGGTAGTAGCATTTTCCGACGCCGCCGCAGCAGGTGCAGAGGGTGCAAATCTGGAAGCTTCCGAGCTTCCTCCGGGTGTCATTCAGCATCACCGCCATCTTCTCCGCCTTCCCCGGCTCTAGAAGCGGCACCCACCCTTCATTTTCCGACGCCGCCGACACATTTGCCTAAAAACCCACACCAAGAAAATGGACATAAGCCTAGGAAAAACCGAGGAAATGGTACACTGCCCAGTGCCTAGAAGCCTAGAACACTCAGCTGAGAGTCTATGGTTCCATGGGAAGTAATGAATAACAGGAGGAATAGAAGGGAGGAGAGAACCCTACTACTAGCAGTAGGAGACATTTTTGTGCTTTTGAATTTCTTTGCTTTTTTTTATCTTTTTTTTTTCTTCCCTTTTCAGCTCCCGGAAAACGGCGAATAACCAGCTCCGGCTCCGACTCAGCAGACCAGGACTCTCTTGGATGTCATAAAAGACGACTCCAATGACAGTGGCGGCAAGGATCACAAATATTTCAAGGAGAAGCTCGGGCTGAAGCCGTCCGCCGAGACTTCCACGGTCCCCATCCCTGCCTCGGACGTGCCAATGAACAACCGGAGTATGAACCGAAGGCATTCGATTCAGTTTGCGGAGGCAGAGTATCCGGCGGGCGAATATAAGCCGGAGCTATCGATATCGGCGTCGAGAAGAGAGCCAACTCAATCGAGTAGAATGTCGTTGACGAGGAATCAAAGCCGGACGGGAGATAGGAGCTTGAAATTGCAGAGCTCGATGTCGATCAGAAGAGGAGAGCGAAGGAGGCAAGGAGGGAGAAGACGAATATACCCCTCTATTTCACGGCATTTGGACGGATAATCTAACGATGGACCAAAAGTGGCAACACCATAAAAAGAGTGGGTATAATGTGGCAAAAATTAAGGAAGTGGACTAAAATTGGCAATGTCACAATAACAATAGGACCAAAAATGGTAATGACTCTAAAAAAAACACTTTTTAGTGTATTCGATCCATTGATAACTAATATTAATGCATACACATAAATGCACTATTAATTATTGTCATTTGCACTTATAATTCTTAATTAACATATTTGGAGTATGAAAATAGTTATTTTTGTGACTAATCAAAGGTTAATTTTACAATTCATTTAAACTTCTCTTACAATTTATGAATTAAAAATGTATTTCTCTCACATATAAATAATAATAATAATAAATTGTTCCTAAATAATTTGAATGCTGATTTCTTTTCAACAATCTTGAGTAATCTAGTAGTGGACTAGTGGATAGTAATAGGACGCACGAGTCTATTGCATGGACCATGGTCCACACAGCTGTGTATACCAAAAATAAAAAGTACATTATTTTTGTACTGAAGGGACAATATTTTTATACTGTAGGTACATTATTTTTGTACTGAAGGTACATTATTTGGTATAATGTACCTACAATACAAAAATAATGTACCTTCAGTATAAAAATAATGTACTTTTTATTTTTGGTCCACACAGTTGTGTGGACCATGGTCCATGCAATAATTTGCCTTTAAACTACCGGTGCCTTTTATGAATTATTCCTTCAACTTTTGAGCTGGAGTGGCGCCCACCTATGCGACCCAATTCCATTAAAATTTTGGGAGTTGACTGAGACGACTTAAGCAATTAAAGTCTCCGATCCGCTACCTTAGTTTGTTGTTCATATGCTTTTGATTCTCCTCTCTAATTAGTTCCCTGCTGTATGTTTCTGATAGATAATTCCAGCCATATCAAATAAATATATGGCTTCATGGCTTCTACCTCTTCTTCTACTCCTTCCCAATCAGTCCGCAAAACAAAGTTTGATGTTTTCTTGAGTTTTAGAGGTAAAGATACTCGCAAGACTTTTGTTGATTATCTCTACAAAGAGCTATCACGAAGAGGAATTCACACTTTCAAAGACGATGAGGCACTGGAGAAAGGACAACATATTGAGGAGTTGCTACAAACTATTAAAGTATCAAAATTTGCAATTGTTGTCTTCTCAAAAGGCTATGCATCATCAAAATGGTGTTTGGAAGAAATTGCAATCATCATGGAATGCCAAGAACAGTACCGCGAGGAAATTATGATACCCATTTTCTATGATGTGGAGCCTACAGATGTGCGCAATCAAACAGGATGTTTTGCTGAATCATTTAAGAAACATCAAGAAAACAATACCGACAAGGCGAAGATGGAAAAGTGGAAGAAAGCGTTGAAAAAGGCTGGCGAAATTAAAGGGTATCATCTGCGGAATGACTTTAATGGGTATGCTTTCCATCAACTCTTCTTCCTCTGCTCTGCTCTGCTCATTCATTTTTATACATGTCGTTTGCTTCTTTAGTTTTTTACTACCAAAGTTTTATTTATTTATTTATTTATTTAATGCGACCGAGTACCTAGTTTTTATGAAAGAAAAAGATTTTTTTTTCTCATTACAGAATCTATTGTATTTGTAGCAAAAAAAAAAAAAAAAAAAGTTTCTAAAATCCGTTTTTATTTGTGGATAGAAATTAAATGATTTTTTCATTTAATTTTCTTTTTGGTTAATTGAAATTAATATTGATTTTAATATTAATTCAAATTTTAATTAATAGTAGAAATTACATTTTATCCATTCCTATTATAGATTTAAAGGTCATATCATAAAATAATAATAATACATTTTAATATGCATGAATAATATAATATTAACTTTTACATCATTATCAATAAGTGTTTAAAAAGCAATGTGCCAATGTCTATAAATTTCAACAAAATTAAAACTAATTAAAAACATAAATTAAGATATATTTCAATTAATTTGATAAGAAGAAAATTAAATCATTATAAATGTTTGAGAATATTAAAATACTATTTACTTAATTATATTATAATAATATATTGTTCTATCATAATAATGCAATTATAAATGTATCTGAATATCATTCGGGGATTAATTACGTTATTTTAATATTCAAAATGAAAAAGTACAAAGCTTGTGAATAATTTTGTAAGTATAGACTTCCATGGATACTCATTAGGGAGAAATATCTAGACAGATGGAGAATCAGTATTGTTTAAATTGAAAGATATGGACAAAATTTTATAAAAGGCAATAATTGAGAAAGTAAACGTGCATTTCACCCCATTCCGTATGGAAATTTTACATTAATATATATGTGCTTCACTTCTAAGTAGGTCACTCATCCAGTAAATCAAGTATACTTAACTATAGAATTTTTTAGGTTTTTAGTTAAAATAGCCTTCTTAAAATCAATTGGTAATAAGTGGAAGGACATTAACTATTTAACCATACATCTTCATGGTAAGCCACATAGTCACATCTATAACTGAGCAGATTTTGTCTTAATGATATTTTTTCTTTAAAAAACCACGGAATTGAAGTATCTTATTCTAATTCAGGGAAAGTGATGGAATTACAATTATGGGCAATTGAAATTTCCTCTTAGGAATTTGCTTACCTTTGTAATTAGTTGAGAGTAAAATTTTAATTCTTTACCGTTAAGAAATGGGAGGAAGAAGAAAGTTTGTGAGGAACAAGGTTTAAAAAGGCATTTTTGAGGCGTCCCGGCGCGTGATCACCGGAGCTCCGATCAACGGCGGGCATGGAGGCTCCGTTAGCTGCTCCACTTTTTCCGGTGGCGTCGCCTACTTCCAGAGATCAATACACACTGCGCTCGGATACCATGTTAAGAAATAAGAGGAAGAAAGAAAGTTGGTGAGGAAAGCTATATGTTGTATTTGTGATGGAAATACACTGCCCTATATATACATACTAAACACACTGTAGATATGTCAGAAGAAACCAACATTGGCGTTTCATCTGACATACCTTTTTGACTTCTAACATTTACAACCAAACAGAGTATAATATATATATGTCTCATGGTTGTGTCAATATAATGGGATCTGTCACATTATCTGAGTCGCATTGATTGAATTATATAAGTCCGAGTATTCACTTGCTTCATTTATTGTGTTCAATATTTTCAGGTACGAAGCACAATGTTCCGAAAATGTTGCTAAGCACCTTTTTACTCTATTGGATCAATCCAATCCAGCCTCAACTCTTCTTGAAAAGAATTTCGTGGGGTTGGAGTCTAGAATTGGAGAGGTAGGTACATTGCTGAGACAAGAACCTGATGAGGTTCAATTCATTGGAATTTGGGGTATGGGAGGTATTGGTAAGACAACAATTGCCATGGTTGTTTTTAACAATTTTTTGAGCCAATTTGATGGAGCTTGCTATGTTCGTGATATTAAAGCAAACCAAGGTAATATCATTGAATTGCAAAAGAACCTTTTAGAAACAATACTAAAAGAGAAGATTGCAATAAGCAATCAATTTGATGGAATGGGGAAGATAGGGAGATGGCTTCGAGGGAAAAAGGTTTTGATAGTTCTTGATGACGTAGATCATGTGGAACAATTAGAGATGTTAGCGGGAGGTCGTAACTGGTTTGGTAAGGGTAGTAGAATCATTATAACTACACGAAATAAGAAAGTAATACTTTCTCATAAAGTTCATGAAAAGTATATATATGAAGTACATAAATTGGTAGACCAGGAAGCACTTCAACTATTTTGTCGGTATGCCTTTGATATGAAAATTCCTAAGACTGGCTTCGAAGAATTATGTGGATCAATTGTGCGCTATACTATGGGTCTCCCATTAGCTCTTAAGCATTTGGGCTCTCATCTTTGTAGAGAAGACGCTGTCAACTGGAAAAGGATATTGGTGAAACTCAAGGACGTTGACTCCCTCCACGCCCCTAAAGATAAAATTGCTGCTGTGCTTAGGATAAGTTATGATGAACTAGACCCCGACAATAAAAATGTGTTTTTACACATTGCATGTTTTTTCAGAAATTGGAGGAAAGAATATGTTAAAGATGTGCTTGACAATGATATGTGTGTGCTCATTAATAAATCTCTTATATCAGTTCAAAATGGAAGAATTGAGATGCATGATCTAATCCAAGAAATGGGTTGGCATATTGCAAGAAAGGAGGAACCCAGGAAAAGGGTATGGCAGTTTAAGGAGGTTCATGATGTCTTATGCGGAAACATGGTAAGGCATATATATATATAGTAAGATACTATAGAAAATTAGTTGATTAAAATGATAATTGCACATATGGTGCACTTTCTTATTTCCTTCTCTCAAAAAGTTGAATCCCCAACCCCAAAGGCTCGACAAAGCTTTTGGGAGGTGTTGTTCCCACACTACCGCCGCTGGTGAGACTCGATCTCTAATTTTTTTACCCCTGATGAAATTTCACCCTGTGATTAGTTGAGCTGCTCATACAGGCAGCTTTCTTATTTCTTAGCTAGATGATGGATGTTGTTTAATTACATTCCTTCCTAATTCATAATAAGCTTTTTTTTTTTTTTTTTGAAAACAATTCATAATAAGCTAATTTAACGAAACTTGAAGGTTTCTTTTTGATATTATTATTATTATTATTATTAAAAGATTAAAGGGTATGTGTCCTCTACTGTTTTCTTATTTCAGGATCATCATCACATTGAAGGTATTAGTTGGTGGGAATGGCTTCATGAGAATATTAGCCGTACCTTTGAAATTACTCTCAAAAAGATGAAAAATTTGAAGATGCTCAAAGCTGGTGGTTGTGATGATAATGTTTTCCGTGTGAAGGATAAATATCTTCCTAACAGTTTGAGGTGGCTTGAATATGAATTCTATCATTTCACTTCATTACCACAAAGATTTGAATCATCCGAGCTTGTTGGTCTTTCTTTGCGGAAGAGCTCTCTATTAAATTGCAACTTCAGTGAGGTATGTATATCAGTATATGATTCTAATCTAATCTGACTTGCTACATATATGATTGATGCATGTGTGTATTTTCAATTCGTTTCTTTTATTTATTTTTATCAAATTTTTCTATATCTTTTCTTGCAGAAATTATGCAAATTGACCATTTTGGATCTCAGCTCTTCATTATATTTGTTAGGCACCCCAGATTTTGATAAGATGCCAAACTTGGTGAAGTTGAACCTCAGTTACTGTAAAAAATTAAAAGAGATCCACCCATCTATTGGAAATCTTAAGAATCTTGTTTTTTTGAATTTAAGTGCATGCAGTAACCTTAAGGAGCTTCCCAGTTTCAATAAAGTTTCAACTCTGGAAACTCTCTATCTTGACTTTTGCAAAAATTTAGAAAGATTTCCAGAAATTAAGGCAAAAACTTCACACCTAGTGAACTTGGATTTAAGAGAAGTTGGAATCATAGAAGTCTCCTCATCGATCCAAAAGCTGGATGCCCTCACTAAGCTAAGTTTGGAGGGTTGTGAACATCTTGAATGCCTTCCTAATGACTTATGTGAGTTGAAAAATCTTAAAATTCTTAAGATTAAAAACTGCAGAAATCTAAAGTCATTGCCAGAAAATCTTGAAGGCTTGATCTCGCTGGAATACTTGAATCTCCAAACAAGTCATTTTGATTCTTTACCTGAAAGCTTCAGTCAACTCACTTCCCTTCAATACCTTGACATCATAGATTGTCAAAATCCTAACCAACTCCCAGAACTTCCAGCAAATATAAAGGAACTATATGCAGATTGTCGTTTCAAGATAGCTAAGCTAGCAATCAAGTGCTCGAAAGTATATTCGGTCTCATATTCTTATGATGATAGTCATGAAGTTGGAACATTTTTATCTGAGGAGTTTATTCATTTCCAACTTCATAGAGAGACTCCTTTATGTGTCAGCTATCTTATCACAGCGGAGGATAACGTATCTAAGATGAATCAAATGTTGAGATCATTTAAATACCGGCATTATAAGTCAAATGGAATCTCTATTCATCTCAATCCTCCTTGGTATAGTCAAAATTTGGTGGGATTTGTGGTATGTTTTCTCCGTTCAGAGGGTGATATATGGGGGCCACATGCGTACCAAGACATTGATCATAGTATGAAGCACTGTACGATCATAGCCAAATTGTCACACAAAGATGGTGAGAAACAAGTTCTCCAGAAAAACTGTGTAATTGCTGGATTAGCTGGTGAAAATGATGGTGCCCCCCACGTCTGCTTTGCCTTCATACCATTTAAGAGTTTGTGTGCTAAATCTAAAGCTACAATGGATTGTTCAAGATTTGAGGTGCAATTTATGAATTCCAAAGCTTCAGCAGATTGGGGATGTAGTTTGTTATATCAAAGGTAAATATAATGATTTTGATTTTGATTTTTTTTCATATACATAATCGATCTTAGTTCCAGTGTGGCCGCCCCTTAACATGGGGTTGTAGACTTGTAGACATACCAATAGTTATGAAAACAAGTAACAATAGTGTTAGAAAACGCACAACAAAAAAAATGCACCATGCACAAAAAAAGGACCATTAGATACACATCACTACAAAAGCGCACCATTAGGTACGTATAAAAGCACTACACAGTGTTCGGAAATGCATCATTAAGTGTGGGATATATGGTGCATTTTTTTTTAGTGTGTGGTGCGTTTCGTGGCTTTCATTGTTGTGCGTTTTTCTAACACTCTTTGTGCATTTTTTATATACTATTGGTGTGTCTGCACTGACTCCATGTTATATATATATATATATATATATATATATAATTCATAATAAGCATAATTATGTATTTTTTAAAGAAAAGTATAGGTACATCCTAATTAATTAATTACTATACTTTTTAATTGACTGAATAAAAATGTGCATTGCTTTTAGGCAAACAGAAGCAAGCGAACATATATCTAAGCATGATGGAAGTGATTCAGGTATTAATACTTTACCCGTTTATATTGTTAGTATACATTATATTTTACTGTATTTAAAATACTTTATATTCTTTAGCATTTTATAATAATACCTCCCGAGTATTTAATAAAAAGACAAATTATCTTTATAATTAACAATTGCATACTAAGCTTTCAAAAAAAAAAATTGCATACTAACAATTTAGAAAATATTTTAATATATTTTCTCAATAAAAGAAAATATTTTAATATGTATATATATACACATATATGGATGTGTATGTGTATGTATGAATTTTCTTTTCAATTGCACGAGTAAACTATTATGTGTACGTATATATATGTGTGTGCGTTTTTTTCACGTACTCTTGATCTTGTTGATATCACTTCCCTTATCTTTTTATCAGGACTCACAACTGATGATAGTGCATGCAAGACCTTGTTGGAGTTGGAGAGGATGGAGTACTTGAATCTCAATAGACTAAATTCTGCCTATATACTTGAAAATTATAACCAACTCCCTCATCTTCGATACCTTGACATCAGTGGTTGTCGAAGACTTATAATGCTACCAAAACTCCCACCTACTATAAGGGAACTATATGCATATTCTAATTTGGCTTCTGAAAGCAACATAGCTAAGCTAGCAATCGAGTATTCAGAATTATACTCTGTCTCATTCTCTAGCGAAAGCAACATAGCTAAGCTAAATCTTTCAGCTGAGAAGTTGGCAAGGAAGTTTGTTGATTTGCCTTCTCAAATTAGAAACTCTCCTTTCCTTGTTACCTATCCTACTTTGACTGATATTGATACCAGGAGATGGTTCAAATACCCATCTCATCGGTCGAATAAGGTCTCCATTAACCTTAATCCCTCTTGGTATAGTCAAACTTTTGTAGGATTTGTTGTACACTTTCTCTTGAAAGGAGGACTACACGGATGGGAATCACACCCAAACATTCGCCCTTTTAGGCAGTGTAAAGTCATAGCCAAGCTGATACACAGAGATAATGCAAATGAAGTTCTCCAAACAAATTGTGTGATTAGCAGATTATATGATGAAGAGTTTGACTCCGAAGAATTCATGATATGCTTTGCTTACATACCATTTTGTAGTCTATCAAGTGTTAGCCCTAATGATTATTCGGTATTTGAGGTCGCATTTCTGGATTCCAATAATTCATCAGATTGGAGTTGTGGTTTGTTATATGAAAATGATGAATCATTAAGTGAAGCAATATGGAGCAGTGCCAGTTCCAGTTATAATGATTCAGGTACTCATATTCCACCCTTGTATACTATTATATACACACATATACAAGCATGCAAGCACACACAATGCGCGCATATATATATATATATATATATATATATATATATATATATATATATATATATATATATATATGTCGCCAAAGACCTTGTGCTCAAGCGGGATTCGGTGTAGCCTCAGTGGAGGCATCTGACTGAGGCATCTGTTGACTCTTTGTGCTTCAGTAGTTGAGAAAGTAGCTATGAACAAATACTACATTGTAACAGAGTTAGTAGAACTCAAATATATATATATATATATATATATATATATATATATATATATATATATATATATGTATGTCAATTTAAATGCGGTCAGGCCTTAATGTGCAATGGATGAAGTCATTAGATATGTAAGTGTTTGTATACATATATAAATATTAAATAATTTAAGAAGTAACCTGTATATTTTATATATTAGTGTGTTAACAAAAAATAAGGTTAAGATATTAAATATTCCTTAATAGAACAACATAATCTAAATATATAAGCAATTGCACATGAATGGCAGAGCATAGAGATGAAGAGACTTCAATGACTGAACATAGTATTGAAGAAGCTTCAATGGCGTCCACTCAGCCTGAGGCAATTATTGGGAAAAGTATACTACGGAGAGTCCACAATCATCCTATTGTTGAAGATTGTGAAATTCAGCAAGAACCAGGTAATAACTTTCTAAATGACAATTACTTTACCCTCTTCATACCATCTTATAATTATTTCATAGGGAAAATTAAAATTTTAGTCTTTTTTTTTTTAGTACTATCGACTCGGTTACAATCAACCTACTGAAGCACAAGGGACTTCCACATAGGCTTGTCATTCTCTAGGAGTAGTATGTAGTAAAGAGTAAGAAGCAAGTTAAGCACTAGTTTATGTAAGTCATGTAGAAGCTAACCCAACAAAAACAAGTGTTATGTGGTGCAAACGCAATGAAAAGATGTATGCACGCATGTAAGAAAATAAAAGAACCAAAAAAAAAAACAAAACACACACACACAAACAAAGAGAGGGAAAAAGATCCAGATTTAATTTGGCCAACCCTTAGCTTGCAAGATCCTAGAGGGTGTACGTCTTGGGTTGAGAATTATGCAATGTCGTAATCCAAGTTAAGAGACACGCATCAATGATAGCAATGCTATTTTCAAAGTTACTGGATAAGCCAATCAAGCTTAAACTTGAAATGTTGAATTTAGTGGTAAAGTTTGTGTGAAAGGGTATCCTCACACCAGATATCATTTTAAAGAGTGAACGGAAAGGGTGTTAAATAGTAGGTCGGTTAATCACAAACCATGTCTAGTGTTTTTAATCTAGCTCTAACAATTGGGTTGAGAATTGCACAAGAATAATCAAGTAAGGAGTGATGAACAAAACAATTAACAATCATCAATAGGTAAAAGAAGGGGTTTGGACTAGGCCAACCCTTGCATAGATGCTATGGAGTGTTTACGGATTAGGGATCATGTAATGACATAGCAAGGGTTAAGAACGATGCTACGAAGTGTCAATGTCATTTCATGACTATTGGACTACCAATTAACATTGAATCCCATTTTTATGACAATTCAATCATAATTAGAGCAACTTATGGAACACATACTATTCAAGTCTTCTTCCAATCTCCTTTTCTCAAAGCAAGCTTGGAATAGTGAGTAGTTCGACTATAGTGTTATCTTATTCTCATAGCAACAATGCATCTACCAGAATCTCAAGTATAATACAACTGTAGATCACACGAGATCAATCAAAGCACTACCACGCAACAAGAACATTAACTAATTCAATATTATTCCCCTTTATGAAATTGAATTCACAAAAGCATCTGTGATTAGAGTAAGCTCAATCTAAATCCTTATGGGGAATCTAGTTACTCATGGTGTTAATTGAAAAGTAAAAGCACAAGGAAATTGCATAAATCCAAAGCACAATTGAAGTTGAGAGAGGTCACGAGATCGAGCCTCGACAGAGGCGATACTTACTCTTTGTCCTTCAACATAATTAGAGTTATTTAAATAAAAAAAAATAGATAATGAAAAACTTATTGGCCTTGTTTGGTTATTGACGGATCCGCCAATTTTCAGCGTTTTGACAATCCGTTTGGTTAATGGCGGTTTGGAGCAGCAGATTTGCTCCAAACTGTCAAGTTGCAAAACGCTGCTAGTACCGCCAAGTTGCAAAACGCTGCTACTAACAACGTTTTGCAATGGCGTTTTGGGAAAAGAAATTCTTTAGAAATTCTTTCCCCAAAAGCCCTTTAATAAAAAAAAAAAAATTTAAACGTTTCGTTTGCCCAGCGCACTCGCTGGGCAAACTGTTTAAATTGATGGAGCCTTGAGAAAGGAGCCTCAAGGCTCCATCCCCCACTTATCCCACCGATGTGGGATAAGTGGGGAATCAAAGGGTAAGGGAGAGCCACAGACCACAGTGCGGCTCTCCCTCCTCCCCCTCTTTTTTTTTTTTTTTTACATTCATAATAATAATAATATAATAATAATAATAATAATAACATTATTAGTATTATTATTATATTATTATTATTTATTTATTATTGTTATATATATATATATATATATATATATATTATGTATACCTTTTGGTCATTTTACATGTCAACCGCTAATCTAAACAGCTAATTTTACCAAACATCTTTTTACAAACCGCTAATACAATCCTCTGGTCAAACTCGCTAATACAATCCGCTATTTGATAACCGCTAACACGATCCGCTACCGCTGAACGCTAACCGCTGATAACCAAACAAGCCCATTAGCTTTGATCCAATATAGATTGAAGATACAAACTTGGAATTAAATTATTTTAAGTGGAAAGAAGTTAGAGATAAGTTTGAGAGTGAATAGATCAAAGCCCCCTTACAAATAACAACCAATCCCCGTCTAATCTTACCATATTTTAAGTGGAAAGAAGTTAGAGATAAGTTTGAGAGTGAAAAATCAAAGCCCCTTAAAAATAACAACCAATCCCCGTTTTATACTTCCAGAACACGCCAAATCCAGCAGATCTTAAGCATTCTAGAAGCACACTCACGATCAACCTTATAATCATGAGTAATAATCATGCATAGCTCACAAGATCCTAAACTCATGATGCACCTCACGGTCGTGAGTCCGGTCATGATGATTAATTTTACTTTGTGCAATAATTTTGATTTCTAAAGCCTTTTTAACCTTGTAGTACAGTTGTCCATTGAAGCCCTCTGAGATGGTAGGTGTCCAAAAATTGTCGTCTCTTCTTTTTTTTTACTACACTCAAGGACTTCCTCCAATTACATTTTAGGTGAGGAAGGATTTTGGGGAGAGTTAATACCCAAAATTGTCCTCGACTATAGTGGTTTTTCTCAATTTTGTCCTAAACGACTTTGGTCTCATAAAGTGGTCCCAGACTTTAGTGTTATCACCTAAATTTGTCCTCCGTTAGTGAAGCTGTCAAACTGGTGTTAAGTTCAGGGGCAAAATAGCCATTTCATCTTTAAGCTCCCATTTGATTGGTCTCCCATCTGAATGTGCCCTTGTTTATGCCCTGAACTGAGGAAACAATGAGGATGAGGCAAAGACAAACTTGAAGAAGGTATTGGGAATGCTCAGGTAACATGGTAAGAAAATTTTTGTACTGATTTGATTTGAAATTTTAGGTTTTCAGATTTATTTTTTTTTTGTATTGATTTGGCTGTGTCAGTGGGCAACGCCCTTGAACAACTGATAAAGGATGCTTCGGATCAGCGTAGGCGGGAGAGACCTAGGGTTTGGGGCTTTGCGGTGGGAATCAATGTATTTCTTGAGATCGGTGTCGATATACTCAAAGACGAGGTAAAGTAGAGGCTTTCGTTTCTTGTCGACGTGCTCGACGCAGAGGAGGCGGCCGATGTAGTGAGAGTTGGAGAGCATCTGGAGAAGAGAAACCTCACGGAGAGCCGTCGGCGGGATACCTTCCTCGTCCATTTCTAGCCGCGGGCGTCTTCTTCAGAGCCACCAGTTGTCCCGTCGTCTTATCCTTCGCCTTGTACACCTTCCCGTACGTCCCTTCGCCCACCTTCTCCAGCTTCTCGTATTTCTCCATTTCTCTGCCGCTCTCTTTCACTCTTCTTCTTCTTCGTCGCGGTGGAAGTTGAAAGCAGATTTTTCTCTCACTCGCTCTGTTTCTTCCGATCGACTGACGAATTCAGAATTTCAATTAAAAAATTTGAGGATTTTGGACGGTGCGAGGGAGCGTCCGTGTGACTATTTTTGTACTGTTTGAAAGATAAAATGACTATTTTGCCCCTACCAGTTTAACAACTTCACTAACGGAGGACAAATTTGGGTGATAACATTAAAGTCTAGGACCACTTTATGAGACCAAAGTCGTTTAGGACAAAATTGAGAAAAATCACTATAGTCGAGGACAATTTTGGGTATTAACTCATTTTGGGATGTTGTCATCAAGATGAACATGGGTGTATCATTATATGGTGGGTAAGAAACATACACTTCATCACTTTCTTGTTGTAAATGTCTTTGTCCAGGATCAAATTAAACTAAACTTAAGAGCTCCTTGAGCATAACAACTAAAAAATTGATCAATCTTAGTTTATAGTTCAAATTCAAAACTTTCTTCCCGAAATGCCTCAAGCCTTGGATTTTCTTATAAAACAAAAATATTAAAATTAAGTGATTATCGAAATATTTAGAATTGAATCAAGTAAAATAGTGTAACAAAAAACTAACCTTAATTAGTTTTCAAAACCCACCATTTATTATTAGCACTAATAATTCCTTTTTCATGATCTCATCCTAATACGATCTCTTTTCCTTTGAGTTCTTTTTACAAACTCCATAAGCTTCTCATCCAACCTACCTTAGCTTGTTTTTTAGTTTCATTTTATCCCATTCAAAGTTGACCTTTTTCTGAAATTCTACTTCTATCTTCTTCAATTCCACAGTAACGTTTGACGGGGTGTTTGGTTGGAGGGAGGGAATTAGGTTGAAAATGAATTGCAATTCTATAGGAGATAAATAGTGTGGGATAAAGTGATAATTTAAATTCTAGTGTTTGATTTGCATGAATAGAATTACTATGAATTTCAATTCCAATGTTTGGTATACATGGAAATTCAAAGGGAACAAGTAGTATAAAGTCCGAAATACTTATTATTATTATTATTATTATTATTATTATTATTATTATTATTATTATTATAAATCCTAAATGAAAAAAATTCAAATTTTGCTTTTGAAAATTTATATAACACGTTGTAAATAAATCATAGAATTGCATAACGAAAGCAATAAAATAGATAAGGGAGTTTTGAGAAAACATATTTGATTGAGGTTGGCCTACTGATTGACGTTTTGTGTTGAGAATAAAAGAAGAAAGACACACTATATAATTAAAAGAGAGATGTCAAACATCAATTTAGAGTTAAATAAGAGTAGAATAATTTTGTCTCAAAGTTGTTTTTTCCTTCCTAAAATTCATGGAATTGAAATATTGCATAATTCCATGAAAATGAAGAAATTTCAATTCGGCAGAATTACAATTACCTCCAAACAAATAAAGGAATTTGCTTATTTTCAACGGATTGTAGACAAGATCATAAAGAAGGTGAAGTATTCTTTTGACCAACGACTAATCCAGTCTAAATCCAATTATTATTGTGTGTACCACAATATGCAAAATGAACAGAAATTGTGAGAAAACAATATATTAAGGAGGGGATGAATTAATCTTGGAGAGTATGTAGCCGCGACGGACGTGAAGGACGGTGGATGGAGAAGGCAGTGGGAAAACAAAGAGAAAAGAGGAATGCGAATTGAATGAATGGTGAAACAGAAGTCTAGTGATGCTAGGGATTATGGATTGCAAGGATAACATTGCCATTTTACAAAAAATAGTTACTCTCTGCATGAGCTTAGTTCACTGGTTCAATAGACAATATTTGAGAGAAGTGACTAAGATTCGAAATTAAACTTGGAAACAATAGTGTTAGAATTATGTCACAAGTGGACAGATCTCATATTTAGCTAATAAGTCACTTACCACACAATACCTTTATCTTTCGGACAATATTTGATGAACGTCATACAATATACAATGACTAAGGAGGTGTTTAATAAATAACTGTTAGCTGATTGAGTTAGTGGGTGTGAGTAGTTGATAGCATTAGCTGATTGTAGAATTATGTTTGGTAAATTAGCTGATAGTTGATTACATGTAAAATAACTTTCTTAAAAAGTTAACCAACTTTTTTAAATCTTAGCATTTTTATCAATAAATTGTTAAAAAATAATTAATCAAACATTTATATTGAAGATTTAACCAAGTCAAACAGCTAATAATAATCAAATAAGCCAAAATGGACTAATAAACTAACCGTGTTACCAAACAGGACCTAAGTCCTCTTTGGTCTATACAGTTCTAAACGGCAATGCAATCATTATTGCATGGATCATGCATGGTCCATACAGCTATGTGGACCAAAAATAAAAAGTATATTATTTTTGTACTGAAGGTACATTATTTTTGCACTGTAGGTACATTATTTTAGGGTACATTATTTTTGTATTGAAGGTACATTATTTGATATATACTATCAAATAATGTACCTACAGTACAAAAATAATGTACCTTCAGTACAAAAATAATGTACTTTTTATTTTTGGTCCACACAGATGTGTGGACCATGGTCCATGCAATAATTTGCCACGGCAATGAAGATTAAAATATAATTTTGAGGAGTCCAATATCCTTAACTTACACAAGATAACATCATTAAAATCTATACAAAGATCATTCCTAACACCTTCACAATTCAATAACATAAAACATATCATTCATAAATCTTGATTAAAGAACTTAGAGTTTTTTTTTTTTTTTTTTTTGAAAAACAAGAAATTAAAGTAATAACATATTTTTTTTTTGAAAGAAGTAATAACATATTTTTAATAATTAATTAATGTTAAATGGATGAGCGTCGGTAAAGACAAATTTGGCACATGCAATATATTAGACATTTGTAACAAGTGTGACTCAGAAGGGATAACCGTGCGACCGACACTAGTTATGTACAAACCTGTACCATTTCCTACTTTCAGCACATCACCACCCATGTATGGCTCAGTGTGATCAAGTAACTGCGCATCCGGCGTGGCATGTGAGGAGGCGCCGGTGTCGGGGTACCACGCATCCGCCGCCATCGGAGCCGCGACTTCGCCGGAGTAAGTGGCGTGTGCCTGAGCCGGTGGCCGATCATCATACCGCTTAAAGCACGTCACAGCAGTATGTCCATGGGATCTGCAGATCTGGAATCTCGGAGTACCGCCTCTGCCGCCGCGGCCTGGAGTGCCACCACCACGTCCGCGCCAGTTGCGACCGCCACCACGGCCAGAGGAAAAATGCCGGCCGCCACTTCCAGAGTTGCTCCTGCCGCGACCCGTATGAAACGCAGACGGAGCAACCTGCGATGCAGTCGAGTCAGCCGGCGAGAAATCATTGATCTGGATGAACTCCTGCGCCTGCAGTTGGTCGGCGAGTTGCGGCAACGTGACCGGTGTTGCAGCAGCGGTGAGGTGGCTGGCCAAGGCTCGAAACTCCGGGCGCAGTCCTCTTAGAACATAGAGGATCTGCTCGTCAGCGGAGAGAGGGCGACTAGCGAGCGAGAGGGCTTCAACTAACATCTGCGCCTGACCTAGATACTCCGCCGGTGTAGAATTCCCTTGGCGAAGAGTCTGGAATTGCCCTAGAAGGCTGAGGCAGCGTGTTCTCGACGTGGACGCAAGGGCGCCGGTGATGGAGTCCCAGACGTCGCGGGAGGTGTCCTTCCCTACAGCGAGATACATTACCTCGCTGGTGAGTGAGGATACGATTAGAGAAAGGATCCCCTGATCCTGTTGCACCCACGGCATATAGGCAGGGTTGGGGATCGCCGGCGACGGTGCGGCTGCAGTCGACGTAACACCAGAAGGAATGGTGGCCGGCGGGCACGGATGAGATCCGTCAATGAAGCCGAGGAGGCCTTGGCTACGTAAATATGGTAGGATTTGGGTTCTCCAATAAATATAATTCCGTGAGGTGAGTTTGATGGTTACGGAGTGATTGGCCGTCGACAAGAAAGGAGCCGGCGGCATCGTCGGGGCGACAGCGGGAGTGATCGCTCCGTCGTTCACCGGAGAGGCCATCAGTTCACGATTTTTCGGGAAGGTAGGAGAGAGAAAGAGATATCCTAACCTGACTCTGATACCAGATGAGCGTAGATTAATCTCAATTAACCGTATTACAGACTGATGGAGTTCCTATATGAGAGACTGCATAATAGTCTCCTAAACTATAGGAACACATTATTGACCAAAGGCTAGCCACTACTACTATAACTATATATTATACAAGTAGTAAATATAACATGGCTAACAAAATGAGTTTTTAATGGGTTAAATGTGCCATTAATTAGTTAGTAAAACAAGCGAACTTGTTAATAACACGAGGCATACTAACGACTCAGTAACTCTTTATTTTCATGGGCAGTTTACTTTGTGTTAACCAGTTTTGTCAAAAACTTTCAGGTCTAGATATAATCAAATCCTGGGAGTTGACTGAAATTGTAGATCCAATTCAATGCCGAATGGTTTCCATGCCAGAGTCTCCTGATGCAAAGGTTTTTCTAAACTAAATTCCTCTTGATTAATTAATTTTCTCGTGGTTCATCTCGCGACCTACAATTAGTGCTTTAACTAGTAAATATGGTGTATTAGACATAACATAATTGAATAACAAATGTTGGCCAATAATCATATCCTAATAATAACACGTGTTATACATGATGTAATTACCACACTAACAACATCAAAAACAATATAGGATTGATACCTCCCGCTATAGTTGATTTTTGAAATCTTAATATTGTAAGAAAATTTATTACACTTATTTGATTCTGAAACTGATTTTACTAAGGTTGTTCGACTTCTTTATACAAATTCTGGTGTTGGCATCTTGGCACTCAGTTCAGATGGTATTCAAAAACTATGGAAATGGTCCCTCAATGATGAACAAAATACAAGTGTGAAGGTAGTAAATAGATCTGAGTTTTTTGTTTTACTGATTATGTTAATAACTTACATAGATATTTCAAATGAATCTCTAAAGTCCCTGGGATTTAAAGGCCACTGCCAATTCCATTCCACAACATTGGCAACCAAACAGTGGTCTTTTTATGATTAATGAGGTGTCAGGTATCAACCTCGAAGAAGTAGTTCCTTGCATAGACCTTAATAAGAATGACCTTTATGTTGCGTCAACTGCTGGAGGAATGGTTTCAGTATTTGACATCAATACATCTAAGGTATGGCTATTGAACATGTTTAATAACGGATGAATGATAATATGCATCTTTGTTATAATCTGTATGTAATGTAGGTATTGACAACATTCAGGCCATCTAAACCAACTTTCTTAGTTTTCGATCCTCATAACAACGACATTGTTGCAATTGGTACAGAGGATTCGACCATATATATATACGATGTTAGGGTAGATGAGGTAACTCCTCTCTGCCCACACATGTCATATTTTATTGCACAATGTGTATATATGATAATTTAATATGTACTGATTTAATTTAATTTAAAATATAGATCAAGGCCGAACTCATTAAAGGCCATCAGAAACATATTACTGGTCTAGCATTCTCTATTGACTCTAACATGCTGGTTTCATCAGGTGCTGATGGCCAGGTAAGCATTATCCCATGTTTGGAACGTAACAGAGCAAATTATATTATCTTTGTAAATTTTTGAATTCTGTAGAAACCTCAAGATTTCGAATTGACTGAAGATTTGTGCTTAGCTATCTATATTCTCCACTCTATGGATACCAAAATTTAATCATTTCAACAACAAAATAATAATAATAATAATAATAATAATAATAATTAATTGGAAATTAAACCTAGTGTATCTGATCTTTTGTTTCAGCTTTGTATGTGGAACATTGTTGGTAGATGGCAAAAGAGGAGATCAGTTCGCATCCAATTGCCTACTAGTGAAGTGCCTTCCGGTGACACACATGTGATGTTCAAAGCTGACCAACTCCACATATTAGTTACACATGAAACTCAATTGGCAATATATGATACATCCAAGATGGAATGCATGCGTCAGGTAAAACATGTTTTCTAAAATCTTGAAATATGTTCATGAATGTAACAGCATATATATATATATATATAGGTTACAAATAATTTAACGTATGTTTGTTACAGTGGATCCCACATGGTTGCCTTTCTGCACCAATTTCTTCTGCTACATACTCCTGCAATAGCCAAATAGTTTATGCATCCTTTAAAGATGGGAATATTGGTGTGCTTGATGCCGATACCCTAAGGCTGATATGCCGCATTGCTCCATCTGCTTATATATGTCAGCTCATATTGAATAGGTAAGAGCACATTCAATTCCCACATCTGGAATTCGCACCTCAAATGTTTCCTGTCGTCTATAGAATGTATGTTATGATTTATTCCTGTGTTTTAACCAATAATATTATATATATATTCTTTAATGAAATGTTAATTTGTGTATGTATTGGATTCTTATTGCAGAAGCGAGTGTGTGTATCCACTTGTGATTGCAGCACATCCAGATAAACCCTATCAATTTGCAGCTGGATTGACAGATGGGTCCGTTAAAGTCATAGAGCCACTAGAATCCCAAAGGAATTGGGAAGTATCGCCCCATGTTGATAATGGGATGAAAAATGGTAGATTGGTATGGGAGGTTCTTCATCGCACACTAGCAACCATGTGTCTTGGATTCTTTGGGGAGAGACATTGTTCGGATTATTGGAACTAAAACTAGAAAATCCTCAAAAATATAATGGATGAATTTTAAATAAAATAAGTTGAATACAACTTGCCACATGCGAATTCCTTGGAGTCTCCTAGTATTTGGTTACCCCCTCCGGAGGGTAGTTTGAAGTGCAATGCTGATGCTGCTATCCTGAATGATTATGTGGGTTTTGGGGCTGTCTTAAGGACTTGTAGAGGTCAGAGTCGCAATGCTATTAATGTGGTCGTTGAGTCTGATTGTTTCAATTTTTGTTTCAATTTTAATTATTTATGTCAAGACTTTTCTTAGGTTGGTCTTTTAATTAGTCAGTGACATTTTGATTCGCCCTTAAAAGGTCAGCGAATCACGTAGTTCATTTGCTTGCACGGACAATTGATTATTCTTCTATTCTTGTTGTGTGAGATTCTTTCCCGTCGTCGAGTTGTATTTCGGATCTAGTTTTGAGCTAATGAATGTGCTTATTGTTGGTTTAAAAAAAAAACAAACAAACAAACAAACAAAAAAAAAGTTGCACCCTTGTTTGAAAAGATCTTTGTGCACTTATACAGTGTTTTTAGCAATGTTGTTTAGTGGTTTTAGAGAGTACGTATTCGGAGACGTGGTAAGTGTTTTACTAGTGGCTTTGCAGTTTAAGACGTATTGGAATGTATTTAATCATTAATGTTGAATTTGAATTTATTTCACTCTCCAAACTTATAGTATAGACTTTCCAGTTTCATTCTTAATGTTATAACTAGTATTGTCCCGTGAGATGCACGGATAAGTATTAAAGAATTTTTTTGGTAGCATTACAATTAATCAAAATGAATTTATTTATTAGACGCCAATTACGTTAAAGGTATTTGAAAAAAAAAATAGAAGAAGAAAACATGACTAACAATTTAATGTTTTAAAAAAATTAATTGTCATTTTATATTATATATGTAAATAATAAAATATTACACATTATTAAACACTTCATGGTAAACAACGTTAGTGGTTGGCGTACTAACATTATTCGAGTCACTACAAATTAAAATTTTCAATTCTGGATTACTCACTCTAGAATTGAAGCAGCAATGTACAATTTACCATGAACTCCTTGACTCTGGTTAATTGTCATTACATATGACAACATTAAAGGGAACGGTCTTCTTTGAAATTTGAAAGGTAATCTCGGATATGATGGTGTCATAGTCATTCGAGGGACTACCACCTCGGTTCCTGCATAGTTTCCAGACATAATTTTGCCTTCAATAAAGTGATTTGCTAACTTCGTAATAACCACCCTAATACCCTAGTACCATCACATAGTCATGATAAAAAAAAACAAATAAAAAACTATATTCATATTACTGTTGTTGCTGCTAATACTACTACTACTACCACGTACTGCTACCACTGCTGCTGCTGTTGCTAATACTACTACTGCCACTGCTGCTGCTGTCGCCGCCACCACTACTACTACTACTCCGTATCTAATTGTAAAGATATAATTGCTCCGTATCTAATTGTAAATATATAATTGTGAACTGTAAAATACAATTAAATCATACATCTTGAATTAAGGGTGTGTTTGGTTGGTGGGTTTAGGCATAAGGAATGAGTATGAAAGTGATTGCTTGTGTTTGGTTGATAGGTTTTGTGAATGTTACTATGGGTTTGGAATACCCCATTAATGAGAAAATCCATACCCTTATTTAATAAGGGTTTCATCTTCATTCCTCCTTTCTTCCTCAACTATTAATAATCATTCCCATTCCACCTAACTACCAAACATGCTAAATATTTTCACCAAAACTCATTACCATTACCAAGTATTTGATATCCATTCCGATTCTGATTCCCATGTGCGAACCAAACGCACCCTAAATCATACCTCTTGATCAAGAAAAATCACCTTTTTTAGATTTTATTGATGAAGAACCTTTTCTTTCAGGAACTTCATGTGTTCTAACAACACGAAGGTGTACTGCACTCCCAGTGTTCATCGGGGACTGCTATTCTTAGTGTTTGTATTGAAGACAGAAAGAATTTATAATAATTATTTAGCTGTGATGGGAAACCATTCGTTAGTAAACGTAAGGCAATCAAATTAAGTTGGAAAATAAAAAGGTTCACATTCAATAATTCAATTAATTGTTTACAGAAGTTTGAAAAATGTAATAATTATTTTTTGGGTAAATGAACGGATGCAATCTTTAACAACCACTTCCATATTCCATCAATTTTACATTTAATATTTTCAGACTATCAAAACGCCCCGCTCCATATGGGCGGAAAAATTTCCCTTGATTTATTTTGCTTTATTATATATAGTTGGGCAATTACGATTGTCATGCCATTATATTCTAACTGATTACATTTGTAACAAACACGATTTGGCTTTGATCCTTCAAGTTTCCCAGTGTTTGTGTATTCGTTCCAACCGAGGCCCATAGAATTGAAGTGCATTGGTGCAATAAGTTGCTGAATAGGGTGGAATTGACTCCTATTGGCATCGTCGCCGTTGAATTCACCTTCGCCTTCAGTTTTTGGATGTCTATATCAAAATACTCTATATTTTTCATATGTAAAAGTGCATAAACCCTTAGCGTGCTATCCCATGGTTGGTGTCTATGTTTGAATATAAGTTTGGTATTTTTAAAAAGTTTAGTCGTTTCTCCGCATGTATCAGTTGTAGTTGCACGGTCCCCACTACTATATTGCTTTATATGACTTATGGCGTTGCATGGTACCAATAACGGAATTGCACAACCTAGCCCACATGGGTTTCGAAACAGTAGACATTCAACTTAATCTCTGGTTATGCGCAATCTGGGAAAGCACTAGGCATCACAGCCCTCCAATGGCTATAATGCATGTAATCGTATTGAATTTATTATTGAATAAACCAGCATGATACTGTATTCATTAGTATCACGCTTAATCATGGAAGAAAATATACATGTTTGCATCGTATAGCCTGGCTGGGCACGTTGCTAAAATTGCAGATTTGAATACAAGGTTTCCTTTGCCGGTTGTATGATGTGATTTTGCGTGGGTGTCTGTCTAATATCTAATTAAACGGGGGAGTTAATCCCATGCAGATGAGATTTCGTTCAGTTTACATTAATGCCCTTGTGGCATTAATTGTTAGTGAACGGCTTTTATTAGGAGTGGTAATTGTAGCCTTTGGATCAAATTAAATGGATGCTCTAGATTAGTCCTCACGTCCTCACCTAAGACTAGGTTCTCACCTGATCCGGACCCTATATATATATATATATATATATATATATATATATATATATATATATATATATATATATATATATATATATATAATTATATGTTTTTGAATTTCTTACAAAAACCTTGGGGCTGTTTACCAACGGAAAATTGTTTTCTGTTTTCTGTTTTTCAATTTTCCATTTTTCATTATCTGTTTTCTGTTTAGAAAACTTGTTTACTAACACTTATTTTTTAAAATTTGTTTTTAGATTAACGTTATAAAATTAACAATAAATAAAAATATATCCGAACCAATAACCTATTAAGTTCACATAAAATTTACTTTAGATAATATTAATATTTTTTGAGCTAATATTTAAAATATGTTTGGATATATTTATTTGAATGACATGTATATAATATATAATTTTTATTTTGAACTTTGGTATAGTAATATATGTGAAATTTCGATATTCGATATCGGGACCAAACTTGTATTCGATATAACATAATTAAAAATATCCGAACGAATAACCAATTGAGTTCAATCAAATATAAAACCTTATATAGATTTCAATTTTTAATTTTGATAATGTGAATGATGTATAGTTTTAAGTATAAGCAAATAAGTTATGTTTTAAATAAGTAATGCAAATATAAAAGATAGAAGATAATGAATGTAATCATAGTAATGAACACATACGTAAGTACATAACGGTGAGAATGTGATTATAATAACATATATAATCTAATAGATGATAGCTGATTCTGTTTTCCATTTAGAAAACAATTTTTAATAGTGTTTTAGTTTTCTAAAAAACTGAAAAATTATTTCCTATTTTCAAAATAAAAAACTGGAGAAAAATTTCCAATTTTGCAGGAGACACCAAGTACCAATCCTCTAGAATTCGACAGTGATGGGATGGGACCCATCTACCCTCTTTTCCAACACACAATTTAGTGCTTCAACTTTTAAGGTGGCGTGTGACGGTAATGGTTGACTGAGAGGCGACTTGTACAAACCCTGGCGCCTCGCCTATATTAATTCATTCCGGCAGCTTAATTTGTTCATCATATGCTTTTGAATCCCCCTTTTAATTACGGAGTACTTCAATTCGCTGCATATATGTTTTAGAGGAACCCGATCGAATTCCGATCCGGCCATATCAAATAAATATATGGCTTGATGGCTTCTACCTCTTCTTCTGTTACTACCTCACCATTATTAACTCAGAGATGGGCTTACGATGTTTTCTTGAGTTTTGCAGATCTAGATAATCACAACACTTTTGTAGATTATCTTTACAGTTGGTTAGAAGTGAAAGGAATTAGCACCTTCGAAGATGACCATCGACTGGAGAAAGGAGACTGTATATCTACGAGTGTACAAAAAGTAATTCAAGAATCAAGATTTTTTATTACCGTATTCTCGAAAGACTATGCTTCGTCAAGATGGTGTTTGGAAGAACTTGCAGCAATCATGGAATGCCAAGAAAAATTCAAGGACCAAATTGTGGTGCCAATTTTTTATGATGTGGAGCCTTCCGATGTCCAGAATCTAAAAGGAAGTTTTGAAGATTCGTTCAAGGAACTTGAAAAATTTAAGGATGATGAGTTGAAGGTAAGAAGATGGAAGGAAGCGCTGAAAAAGGCGGGCTATCTCAAAGGGCATCATTTGCAGAATGACTATTACGGGTTTGCTTTCAACTTCCTCTTCTCATATGATTCATCTTTATGCCATGCCTGTTGCTTCTTTAATTTTTTGCTAATTTGTTCTTAGTTTCTGCTTTAATTTTTAATTTCTATGCAAGTAGTGGTTACAACCTAGTTTTTAAGAAAGAAAAAGATATTTATTTATTTTTTTATAAATATTTTTAAACAGTATTTGATATTGAAAGGGAAAAGATAAAAGTGATGTGAATAATTTTGTTAGCCTAGACGTCCATGGATATTCATTAAGAAAACAAATGGAAATTTTATATTGATGTCTCGTGGCATTTTGAATGGGATCTGCCCCATAATCTAAGTTCCATTGCTTCAATATAATGCTAACAAGTTAAAATTATTGATGTTCAATCTTGTCAGACAAGGAGCAAAATGTGCCGAAGGAGTTGCAGCCGACATACTTGCTCGATTGAATCAATCCAATCAAGCATCGTCAGCCTTTGAAGAGAACTTAGTGGGGTTGGAATCTAGAGTTAACATCATTGGTACCTGGTTGAGATTGGTATCTGATGATGATGATGATGACGATGCTCGGTTTATTGGCATTTATGGTATGGGAGGTTTGGGTAAGACAACAACTGCAAAGGCTGTTTTTAACAAATTTTCGCACCAATTTGATGGAGCTTGTTTTCTTGCTGATGTTGGACAATATAATATCATTGAATTGCAAAAGGCCCTTCTAACAACAATCCTAAAGAAAAAATTGCCAGTAGAAATAAGCAATGTTGAAGATGGAATGGTGAAGATAAGGACAAGGCTTAAATGGAAAAGGGTTTTGATTGTTCTTGATGATGTAGATGACACTGAACAATTAGAGAAATTATCTGGAGGTGGTGATTGGTTTGGTAGGGGTAGTAGAGTGATTATAACCACAAGAGATGCTGCAGTATTGCGTTCCCATGGAGTTGATAAAAAGTATATACATGAAGTACAAACATTGGAAGAGCAGGAAGCTATTCAACTGTTTAGTTTGCATGCCTTTAAAAAGAAAATTCCTAAGACTGGCTTCGAAGCACTATGTGGATCAATTGTGCGTCATGCTATGGGTCTTCCGTTAGCTCTTAAAGTTTTGGGCTCTCATCTTTATGGACTAAATGCTGTCAACTGGGAAACCATCTCGGTGAAACTCAAGGAGGCTAACTCCCAACGTACCCTCGAAGATGAAATTCTTGCTTTGCTTAGGATAAGTTTTGATGGACTAAATCCCGAAAACAAAAAAATCTTTTTAGATATTGCATGTTTTTTCAGACACGAGAGGGAAGAATATGTAAAGGATGTGCTTAAAAGTTGTGATTTGCCAGGTGTAGACAATGCTATGCATAACCTCACTGAAAAATCTCTTATATCAGTCCTAGACGATGGAAGAATACAGATGCATGATTTAATCCGAGAAATGGGCTTGCATATTGCAAGAGAGGAGAAAGCTAGAAGCAGGCTCTGGCAACTTGAGGAAGTTGATGGTGTGTTAAGCGGAGAAATGGTAAGGCATATATATACATACATACATATATATATATATATATATATATATATATATATATATATATATATATATATATATATATATAGTAAGATGCTGTAGAAAAATTAGTTACATTGATTAAAATGATGGTTATCCATATATAGTGTGGTTTCTTATTTCGTAGATGAGTTATGATGTGGTTGGTTTAATTGTATTCCTTCCTAATTACTAAGCTAACCTAACTTGAAGGTTTCTTTTTTATATTCTTGTTATCATGTATTGAATGCATTAAAAAGATTAATGTGTGTACTGCACTGTACTGTTTTCTTCTTTCAGAATCCTAAACACATAGAAGGTATTGGATGGCTTGAGAAATATAGTCGGGCTAGTAATCGCACCTTTGGAATTACACTCAGAGGGATGATAAATTTGAAGATGCTCAGAGTTGGCTATGATATGATCTCCCCAGAAGGCCGTAATAATGTTTTCCATCTCATGGATAATTATCTTCCTAGCAATTTGAGGTGGCTTGAATTTCAATTCTATCACTTCACTTCATTACCACAAAGCTTGGCATCATCCAAGCTTGTTGGTCTTTCTCTGCGATATAGTTCTCTACAAAATTGCAGGATCACCCAGGTATACGATTCTAATCTGACTTCCTACATATATGATATATGGTGTGTGTGTGTGCTTTTTTTGTTTTTTTGTTTTTTTTTGTTTTTTTTTTGTTTTTTGTTTTTGTTTTTTCAGTGGACTTTAGACTCGTTCTATTCTCCATCTTTTCTTGCAGATATTAGACAATTTGACTGCTTTGGATCTTAGCTCTTCCTATTCTTTGGTAGAAACCCCAGATTTTAATTGGATGCCAAAT
The DNA here is from genome assembly GCA_003576665.1 of Ipomoea trifida. Classification (NCBI taxonomy): domain Eukaryota; kingdom Viridiplantae; phylum Streptophyta; class Magnoliopsida; order Solanales; family Convolvulaceae; genus Ipomoea; species Ipomoea trifida. The sequence continues at coordinate 14,203,772 of CP025651.1, forward strand.
TTGATGAAATTAGACTTTCGAGGCTGCAACAATTTAACAGCTATCCACTCATCTATTGGAAATCTTAGCAAGCTTGTCTTATTGGATTTAAGCAATTGCAGTAGGCTTATGGAACTTCCTAGCTTCAATCAAGTTTCATCTCTTGAGTTGCTCAATCTTGACTTCTGTGAAAAATTAAAATTTTTTCCTGAAATTAAGACAATAACACCTCATCTAGTACATCTGGATTTAAAAGAAGTTGGAATCATTGAACTCCCATCATCGATCCAACAACTGCATGGCCTCACTAAACTACGTCTGGAGGGTTGTGAAAATCTTGAATGCCTTTCTAACGACTTATGTGAGTTGAAATATCTTAAAATTCTTAAGATTAAAAATTGCAAAAATCTTAAGTCATTGCCAGAAAATCTTGAAGGCTTGATCTCGTTGGAATACTTGAATCTTCAAGGAAGTCATTTTGATTCTTTACCTAAAAGCTTCAGTCAACTCACTTCCCTTCAATACCTTGACCTCACACAAGGTTGTGAATATCTTGACAAACTACCAAAACTTCCAGCAAATATAGGGGAACTATATGCGGATTGTCGTTTCAAGATAGCTAAACTAGCAATTGAGTGCTCAAAATTATATTCAGTCTCATATTCTTATGATAACGAGCTTGAACCTGATTTACCTAAGGAGTTTATTCATCATCATTTTCCACTTCATAGAGAGACTCCTTTGTGTGTCAGCTATCCTATCAAAGAGCATGATTATAACGATTCTGAGATGAACAAACTGTTGAGAACATTTAAATATCGGCATTACCAGTCAAATGGAATTTCCATTCATCTCAAATCTCCATGGTACAGTCAAAATTTTGTGGGGTTTGTAGTATGCTTTCTTGATTTAAAAGATAATATATGGGAACCGCATTCGTACCAAGACATTGATGATAGTATGTCACACTGTACCATCGTAGCCAAATTGTCACACAATGATAGTGAAGGTGAAGTTTTCCTAAAAGGTTGTGTGGTTGACGAAGTATCAGGTGAAAGTGATGATGTTAGAGGACACATATGCTTTGCGTTCATACCATTTAGGAGTTTGTGGGGCGAATCTAAAGGTATAATGGATTATTCAAGATTTGAGGTGCAATTTATGAATTTGAAAGCTTCAGCAGACTGGGGTTGCAGTTTGTTATACGAAAGGTAAATATGTTGATTTTGATTTTTCCTTTTTCTTCCCTGGCCTTCGGTTCTCTTTAATTACCTTCTTTATTCAACTTTTTAATGCTCTGTACTAGGTATACTGTATTAGTACATAACTGTTAATATATATATATATATATATATATATATATATATATATATATATATATATATAAGGATCATGTGAAATAATTGTTTTAGGTGAGAAATATGATGAAATTATATCCGTAGATTTAGTCCAGATCAAGGGTCCAAATTCAAGATTTATTTAAAAAAAATGCGGTGACATTATTGTAATTGTGTAAGTAAGTTAATTTTTTTTTTGCCTTCTAGACTTCTCGTGCACATTGTTCATTTTTTCAGTGCACATTGTTATGCCATATAATGCACAGTGTTTCTTCTTTCAGTGCACATTGTTTCATCTTCCAAAGCACATTGTTGGGCCTTAGAGTACACATTTTTCTTTCTTCCAGAGCACGTTATTCTTTTTTTTTCCAGAGCACATTGATGTGTTTTACAGTGCACATTGTTGTGTCTTCTAGAGTATTTTTTTTTAAAATTGTAGTATTGTTTGTTTGTTTGTTTGTTTATTATTTATGGGTTGAATTACTGGAAGGTAAAATTGTACTTACTAATTACTAATATGAGTTGAATATTGTTTATTTGTTTATTATTTATGGTCGTCCTATATTAAATTTAATTTTTTCAATAATTGTTTCACATCTTTGTGCTTCCAGTTTGCATTTTTTTTACTTCCAGTGCGCATTGTCCCTTCTTCCCGTGCACGTTGTTGTGTCTTACAATGCACATTGTTGAAGTTCGTAGGTGGTGAATTTTTTTTTGATCTAGGATTGAGATTTTATCTCACTTCTCACCTGTTGCTTTCTTCTCACCCGAACCCCTTATATATATATATATATATATATATATATATATATATATATATATATATATATATATATAAATTTTTTCTCAGTTTGTTTAAGCTTTCTTTTATAGGCTAGGATCGAATATTTTTTTGAAGAAAACTACATACTAATTAACTACTATACTTTTTAATTAACTGAAAAGAAATGTGCTTTTAGGCAAACAGGAGCAGGCGGACATATATCTAAGCACGATGAAGGTGATTCAGGTATTAATACTTTATCCGTTTATGTTGTATTATATTAAGAATACTATATATTCTTTAACATTTTATATTATTAATACATTTGGAGTATTTAATAAAAAGACAAAAATGTCTTTATAATTAACAATTACATATTAACATTTTTGAAAATAATTTAATATATAAGACTAAATATTTTTAAAAATTTCTTTTTTAATTTTCAAATTTACTTTTTCTTTTGTATTTGACATGACTTTTAATGTAAATACAAGGAAGTCCGAAGTCCTAAACTAGCCTACTGCTCAAATCGAGAAGGACCGTTGAATTTGGAGTCTTGTGGTTACCAAGTCAACAATCCGACCAATTTGACTTATGTTGCCCTAGTAATATATTATGCTATTATATACACACACTTATGTATACAAAAGTGCATGTATACATACATACATATGCGTATGTGTATGTGTATGTGTATGTGTATGTATGAATTTTCTTTTGGACTGCATGGGTAAACTATTATGTGTGTGTACGTATATATTACATGTATTCTTGACCTTGATATCAGGACTCATGACGGATGATATTGCATGCTTGACCTCTTTGGAGTTGGAGATGACAAAGTACTTAAATCTTAGTGGAAGAGATATTACCTGCTTACCTAATCTTAATAGCCAACTCCCTCACCTTCGATACCTTGACATCAGTAGTTGCGAAAGACTTATAATGCTACCGAAACTCCCACCTACTATAAGGGAACTATATGCACATTCTAATTTGGCTTCTGAAAGCAACATAGCTAAGCTAGCAACCAAGTACTCAGAATTATATTCTGTGTCATTCTCTCATGGAGATGTAACTCTTTCAGCTGAGGAGTTGGCAAGGAAGCATTTTCAAGCTAGAAACTTTCCTTTGCTTGTTACCTATAAGCCTTATCTTGGTTATGATGATTTGACGGTTATTGATACCAAGAGATGGTTCAAATATCCATCTTATCATTCAAATAAGATCTCCATTAATCTTAATCCTTCTTGGTATAGTCAGGCATTTGTGGGATTTGTTGTATGTTTTCTCTTGAAAGGAAGAGAACATAAATGGGAATCACAGCCAGACATTCGCCCTTTTAGGTACTGTAAGGTCATAGCCAAACTGATACACAAAGATAATGCAAATGAAGGTCTCCAGACAAATTGTGTGATTGGCAGATTATATGACGAAGAGTTTGACCCTGGCGAGGATGAATTCATATGCTTTGCTTACATACCATTTTGTAGTCTCTCAAGTGTTAATCCCAATGATTATTCAGTATTCGAGGTTGCATTTCTGGATTCAAATACTTCATCAGATTGGAGTTGTGATTTGGTATATATTAATGATGAATCATTAAGTGAAGCAGTAAAGAGCAATGCTAGTCTCAATGATAATGATTCAGGTACTCATACTCTACCCTTTTATACTATTATATACACACTTACATATACAAGCATGCAAACACACACATGCATATAAAAATTTTCTTTTGAATTAAATTATATATTTTATATATTTTTATGTTAATAAAAAATAAGGTTAAGCTGATAAATATATTCATTAATATAATAAAATAATCTAAATATAGAATTAATTACACACGAATGGCTGAACAAATGAAGAGCCTCTGATGACTAAAAGAGCTCTTCACTTTGTGCAGTCAAACATGCATTGGAAATCCTTCTTTTGAGTGCTAAGTAGAAGAATTGATTATGAGGATTACACTACTTATTGAATCATTATAAAAACTCACTCTACACTCTCATTACTTAAGTTTTAATTCATCGTAATTCATATCCAGCACATTTGCTTGAATAATTTTAACAATCAAGCAAACTGCAAATATCCTTTTAAAATAGCAAGCAAAAAGCTTATGCTCCACTTAAACTCATGCATTTTAAAATAAAAGATTATTTTAAAAAAACTATTCAACTCCCCCTCTGTCTTTAATTTTTGTTGGTCAAGATTGACGTGTGACCATGACTATTTTATATAACCTTATTTAGTTCAAGTTATGTGATAATCTTTGGTAATAGAATATTACTCTCATCAGTCATGTAACAAAATGAGGTAAAGGGAAGCTATATAACTGAATGAGATTATCTACCTTTTTTGAGGTATTGCAACATTACTTTCTAATGTACTAATTTATATATATATATGGGATGGTTAACGTGCGAAACTTCTCCCAGGTGAAAAATTGGGTAAGGTTTGAGCTGTTGATCTAATCTAGATCAATAGCTCAAACTGAAGAAAAAAAACGCGCTTCATGTCAACATGGATGCAAATGATCAATGATCTCAAACTTACACACCTTGAGCTTCGAAACTATGCACCTTAAGTTGGAAAATAATGCATTTTAATCTTTAAACATACGCACCTTAAGAAGTTAAACTGATGCACTTTAAACTAGAAAGTGACGCAGCTTAAGCTATAAACAGACGCACCTTAAGTTATAAACATACTCACCTGGTATAAACTTTTGCACCTTAAGCTATAAAATTACGTACCTTAAGTTTTAGACTTACTCAACTTAAACTTTAAACTTACACAGCTTAAACTTTAAACTTACTCACCTTAAAAGTTAAATTGATGCACTTTAAGCTTTAAATATACGCATCTTAAACTAGTAATTTACCTTTTTAAGGTTGGTGCACCTAATGATAACGTTAGGTGTACTTATTTGTTGTACTTAGGTGCACTATGTGAAACTGTTACTTGGACTTTTAACACAATTTACTTGCACTTTTAATGCAATTTACTACTAATTTTTTTAGTACTGCTCAAGCATAAAGAGTCAATACCGCCCCCACTAGGGCCTGAATCCATGAGCTCTCATATGGAAGAATCACTTCGTGTCACTAGGCCACAAGGTCTTGGCAACTACTAGTAGGCTTATACATACTCAAATGGATTTTGTCCGTGCTTGAAAAGAAAAATAAAAAGCTTTTTAGGTGGCGACCACCCTAATGTTCTTACTAGGCCTGTTGGTGAGACATTAGCTCTTTTTTTTTTTTTTTTTTTTTTTTTTTTTTTTTTTTTTTTTTTTTTTTTTTTTTTTTTTTTTTTTTTTTTTTTTTTTTTTTTTTTTTTTTTTTTTTAATTTTATTTTATTTTATTTTATTTTATTTTATTTTATTTTTTATTTTTTATTTTATTTTTTTGAAAAACTTTTCGAAATACTAATGAAAAAAATCAGCACAATATTCATTCAATTTCTTCTTTTTCCTCTCTCCTCTATCTTCATCCAAGTCATCCAAAAAGTAAAGAATAAAACTCATAAAAGAAATCCCTGATCTGATTCTCTAAGCAACTATGTGACCCAATCCCATGAATTTTTTGTGGTTCACAGAGACTACTCGTACAAAGTCATGCCCCCTAATAGTGTTTTGGATTATATAAATAATATGAAATCTATATATTAGGCAGCCAGGACATTTAGGGTTTTGAGTAGATAGTCATATGGAAATTTGTTTCCTTATTAGAAGTCTTCTAGCTTGTATTCATAGGGCAATGTATTCTCTTTTCTAAGACACAATGCAATAGATAACATATTAAGAAAATCTCTCTTTACTTTCGTAACAAGTAGTTTATTCCGCTAGCTTAGTTTGTTGATCATATGCTTTGCTTTTAAATCTCCCTTCTAATTACTTCTCTGAATGTTTTAGAGGAAATATATGGCTTGATATCCTCTACTACTTCTGTCATTGCTTCACCAACAACTCAAGGATGGACTTATGATGTTTTCTTGAGTTTTAGAGGTTCAGATACTAGCACTTTTGTGGGTTATCTTTACAGTCAGTTAGAACAAAAAGAAATTTGCGCCTTCAAAGATGACAATTGGCTGAAGAAAGGAGACTGTATCAATTTGAGTTTACAAAACCCTATTCAAGAATCAAGAATTTTTATCACAGTCTTCTCGAAAGGCTATGCCTCTTCAAAATGGTGTTTGGAAGAACTCGCAACAATCATGGAATGCCAAGAAAAGTTCAAGGAGCAAGTTGTGGTGCCAATTTTCTATGACGTAGAGCCTTCGGATGTTCGGAATCAAAAAGGAAGTTTTGGAGATTCGTTCAAGGAACTTGAAAAAATTGTCGAGGATGATGAGGCGAAGTTGAGAAGGTGGAGAGAAGCATTGAAAAATGCTGGAGATATCAAAGGGCATCATTTGCAGGATGACTATAACGGGTTTGCTTTCCATCCTCTGCTGATATGCTTCATCATTATGCATGCCCTTTGCTTCTTTAATATTTTGTTCATTTGTTTTTTGTGTGCTTAATTTCTACTTTCATTTTTAATTTCTATGCACGTAGTCAGTGTTATCAAGGCGTCGCCTAGGCGTCCGGGCGGTCGAGAACGACCGCCCAATCTGCTCGCCTCGCCTAAAAAAAACGATCGGCGAAGTCGCTGGAAACCACCGCACGCACCGGCGCGTGACGGCGGAGCAGCTCGGAGACGGTGGCGCGTGAGCTCTCCGATGGCGGTCAGACTCCTTGCCATGGCGTTGCCGCCGCTCCCTGAACCCAGCCCAGGCACTAACTTGCTCCAATAATAGGCGTCCGGGCGGTCGAGAACGACCGCCCAATCTGCTCGCCTCGCCTAAAAAAAACGATCGGCGAAGTCGCTAGAAACCACCGCACGCACCGGCGCGTGACGGCGGAGCAGCTCGGAGACGGTGGCGCGTGAAGGCGCGTGAGCTCTCCGATGGTGGTCGGACTCCTTGCCATGGCGTTGCCGCCGCTCCCTGAACCCAGCCCAGGCACTAACTTGCTCCAATAATAGGGTAAAGGTTGAAAATATTCATATCTGGTCTGATATTTATATATATACACATATAGGCATAGAAAGGAAAGACTGTTGAGCTGTCCAATACACTGCAAGTCTCAAGGAACAAGTTTCCAGGAACTTTTGAGATGCCCAATACCATAAAGTCCCAAAAATATTAATCTAACATTTTATATTTAATATTAATTGGTTTTTATATATATATATATATAGAGTTGACTTCATATGAGACAAGCTATTTAGGTGAGAAATGCGAACAACATGAGTGCACATAGTCTACTTCACGAATGCACACACCCTAAACTGTGTGCACTCATGTAGGCTAAGTGCACACACTTCGGGCTGTGTGCATCCGCGTAGTAAACTGTGTGCACTCACGTACTAGTTTGCATTTCTCACCTAAATAGCTTGTCTCATTTGATTATAATTCTATATATATATATATATATATATATATATATATATATATAACTCATCGCCTAGGCGATGCCTAGGCTGTCGCCTAGTCGACTAGTTGACTAGGCGATCGACGGCATCTCGCCTAGAAAGTCCGCATTGATAACTATGCACGTAGTGGTTACTACCTAGTTTTTCAGAAATAAAAACTTCTTTTGCTCTCAATACAAAGATGTAACAATATTTAATATTGAAAAGGAAAAGATAAAAGTGGTGTGAATAATTTTGTGACTAGAGACATCCATGGATATTCATTAAGAAAAGGGCAAATTTTACTTTTAGTTCTCAAGTATTATAGTATTGTAATTGTAATATTTATTCATGTTCTTTTAATTTTGCCTCATTGCCTTCATGACATTTATTTGTTTGCTACAATTAGCTATCCATTTAAATTTTTGTTATTTCACAGTTTAATAAAGATAACTTTAAAAAATTAAACATTTTTGTAATTGTAATATTTATTCATGTTCTTTTAATGTATGACTAATTGCAGAAAACAAATTAAAGTTGTTAACGATGTAATGCGACAAATTTAAAAAAGCAGGAATAAATGTGCCAATGCCACAAATTTAGTTGGTGTCTAAAAATGAAATTTGCTCTTAAGAAAATAATTGCAACAATTTTTAATGGGATTTTTACTATAATCAAGAAGTAGCATTGCTTGAATATAATGGTATCAAGTTGGAGTATCTAAATTGTTAAAATTATTGATATTCAATCTTGTCAGATACGAAGCAAAATGTGCAGAAGTAGTTGCTGTCGACATACTTGCTCGATTGAATCTATCCAATCAAGCATTACCAGCCTTTGAAGAGAACTTGGTGGGGTTGGAATCTAGAGTAAACAACATTGGTAACTGGTTGAGATTGGCATCTAATGATGGCGATACTCGGTTCATTGGCATTTGTGGTATGGGAGGTATCGGCAAGACAACAATTGCAATGGCTGTTTTTAACAAAATTTGGAGCCAATTTGATGGAGCGTGTTTTCTTACCAATATTAGACAACATAATACCATTGAATTGCAAAAGACCCTTATAACAACAATCTCAAAGGATAAATCAGGAGTAGAAATAAGCAATGTGCAAGATGGAATGGCGAAGACAAGGATAATGCTTCAAGAGAAAAAGGTTTTGATTGTTCTTGATGATGTAGATGACACTGAACAATTAGAGAAATTAGCTGGAGGTGGTGATTCGTTTGGTAGGGGTAGTAGAGTGATTATAACCACACGAGATGCTGGAATATTGCGTTCCCATGGAATTGATAAAAAGTATATATATGAAGTACAAACATTGGAAGAGCAGGAAGCTATTCAACTGTTTAGTTGGTTTGCCTTTAAAAAAAAAGTTCCCAAGACTGGCTTCAAAGCACTATGTGGATCAATTGTGCATTATGCTAAGGGTCTTCCATTAGCTCTTAAAGTTTTGGGGTCTTCTCTTTGTGAACTAGAGGTTGCTGAGTGGGAAAGCACTTTAGAGGAACTCAAGGTCACCCCAAATGATGATATTGATACAAAGCTTAAGATATGTTTTGATAGACTAGATTCCAAAAACAAAAAAATCTTTTTATATATTGCATGCTTTTTCAGACACGAGAGGGAAGAATATGTAAAAGATGTGCTTAAAAGTTGTGATTTGCAACCAGTTATTGGTATGCGCGTACTCATTGAAAAATCTCTTATATCAGTCCTAGAAGGTAGAATTGAGATGCATGATCTAATCCAAGAAATGGGTTGGCATATTGCAAGTCTGGAGAAACCTAGGAGCAGGGTATGGCAACTTAAGGATGTCGATGATGTGTTATGCGGAAAAATGGTAAGGCATAGATATATATTTGGATAGTAAGATGAAGGTTGTTTTTGATATTATTATTATGTATTGCATTAAAAAGATTAAAGTTTTTACATTTTTATGTTTTACTTTCAGGACCCTATTCACAAAGAAGGGATTTTATTACCCTCTGCAGGTGATATCAGTGAGGAGAATATTAGTGAATTGAAGTGGCTTGATTTCAAATTTTATCCATTTACTTCATTACGGGAAAGCTTTATACCATCAAAGCTTGTTTGGTTTTCTTTGCATCATAGTTGTCTGAAAAATTGCAGGATAAATCAGGTATATGATTCTAATATGACTCTTGCTACTTTGTGTTAGTTTTTTCTTTGAGTGAATTCCATTTTTGGTCCTACTGTTATAGGGGCATTTTTAATTTTAGTCCACCTCATTAATTTTTGCCACATTGAAACCACTGTTATTTAACGTTTGCCACTTTTAGTCCACCGTTAGATTTTCCGTAAAGAGGCTATCTACTCCAGGGACTTTTTGGTCTTTCTACACATTTTTTCTTCGCCTTACATACTGTCCCTCCATAGATCTTCTTCATCTCCTCTCATGCCTTGCAAGCTTAATCTTCCTCGTTTTACTATACATTAGAATAATAAACCCTAATAATAAGAACAGAATTGAAACCTGTTATTACCCCCTGTGCCCGCCTGCGCTCTTTCGATCATCGTCCACATTCCCATCCTCAATAGCCCAAACCATATTCTCCTGGACTTTGGGGGAGATGGCCGATAAGCATAGCCCGTTCTTACCGTCAATATAACCCTCAGACTTTAACCCCGAATCGGGTGGGGAATTTGGAGGCGTCGAACCGATCGATGGCGGATGTCACTCTCCCCCAGCTAGGAGCTTCTCGTAGTAGGCGTCCATGTCATTGCCGAAGACGGATACGATCCCCATCCCAGTGATGACGACGCGCTTCTTCTAGTCCTTCTCCCGCTTGGGGGCGGCGGAGGCGGAAACGAAGCGGAGACGCCTGGGGAGCTGCCTGACTGCGACTCCAGAGGGGAAGTGCGACACCGCAGCAAATCCAGCCAAAATCGTAGCAAATCCGACCAAAATCGGAGAAATTGGAAACCAACATCGAGCAATTTCGAAAGGACCAAGCATGATGGGAGCAAGGACGATTTCTTGGCCGGGTCAGTTACCAGCTCCGAGCGTCGGTGGGCTTGTTGAAGGCCACATTGGGCTGTGGAATCCCAGGCCTAGAATTTCATTGGATTTGAATCCATATGCTCTTTTTTGAAAAAGTATATCAGCATCAATTTCTTTCATTATTTCGGATTTTCATAAATGTGAATCTGTGAGAGAATAATGTATGTTTGTATATTTCTCTGTGTTTAAAATTGTACAGACTACCACTATTTATACAAGAATAGAGGAAACCCTAATGGGCTTATCTATACATGAAAAGACTAAAAGACCCTTGTCTTGGACGACCACTTAACGGAAAATCTGACTGTGGACGAAAAGTGGCAAATGTTAAATAACAGTGGTCTCAATGTGGCAAAAATTAATAAGGTGAACTAAAATTGGAATGCCTCTATAACAGTAACCAAAAATGGAATTCACTCTTTTTTCTTTCATCAAAGACCTTAGACTTGTTTTATTCTCCATCTTCACTTGCAGAAATTAGACAACTTGATCTATTTGGATCTCAACTCTTCCTACTCTTTGTTAGAAACCCCAGATTTTGATTGGATGCCCAATTTGATGAGATTAAACCTCAGTGACTGCCAAAAATTAAGAAAGATTCACCCATCCGTTGGAAATCTTAGGAAGCTTATTTTATTTGATTTAAGCAAATGCCATGACCTTGAGAGACTTCCTAGCCTCAATCAAGTTTCATCTCTTAGGTCACTCAATCTCGTGGGTTGCATCAGATTAGAAAATTTTCCAGAAATCAATGCAAGAATACCACATCTAGTGGAGTTGGATTTAAAAATGGTTGGAATTGAAGAACTCTCCTCATCAATGCAAAAACTACATGGCCTTACTAAGTTATGTTTGGATCAATGTCCACATCTTGTACGCCTTTGCAATGGCTTGTGTGAGCTAAAAAGTCTTAAAGTTCTTGAGATTAAAAATTGCAAAAATCTAAAGTCATTGCCAGAAAATCTTGAAGGCTTGATCTCGTTGGAATACTTGAATTTCCAAGGATGTTGTTTTGATTCTTTACCTAAAAGCTTTAGCCAACTCACTTGCCTTCAATACCTTATTATCACAGATTGTGAAATTCCTAACAAGGTACCAAAACTCCCAGCAAATATAAAGGAACTATATGTAGATTGTGGTTTCAAGATAGCTGAGCTAGCAATCCAATACTCAAAATTAAAATTGGTCTCATTCTCTCTTGGTCATCAACATGGAGTTATAACTTCTTTAGCTAAGAAATTCATTAATTTTCCACTTCATAGAAAGACTCCTTTCTGTGTCAGCTATCGTATCACTAGTGTGGATCTTGAGAAGAGAAAAATGTTGACAACATTCAAATACCGACACTATAAGTCAAATGGAATCTGCATTAATCTCGATTCCTCCTGGTATAGTAAAAAATTTATGGGGTTTGCGGTATGTTTTTCTGAAAAAAAAGGTAATATTTGGGGACGACACTCGTACCAAGCCATTGATAATTGCATCCGTTATTGTACGGTCCTAGTCAAATTGACACACAAAGATAATAAAGATGAAGTTCTCCAAACTGATTGTGTGATAGGCGTATCATCTTTTGACAATTCTGACATCTATGGAACCATATGTTGTGCCTACATACCAGTTAGGAGTTTGTGGGGTGAATCTAAAGCTATAATGGATTATTCAAGATTTGAGGTGCAATTTGTGAATTTGAAAGCTTCGGCTGATTGGGGTTGTAGCTTGTTATATGAAAGGTAAATAGATTGATATCCATTTTTCAGTTCTATTCCACTGCATTTACCGTCTTTCTTTCAACTTTTTAATGTTCTATACTAGGTATACTGTATTAGTAGATAACTTTTTAATATTTTTTAGGGATAAGGGTCAAATAGACCCTCAAACTATAGTGACTTGTGCAATTAGGCCTTCCAACTTAAAAAAGCTCCAATTAGACTCTTAAACTTGTTATTTTGGAGCAATCGACTTTATATTTGTTACCTGTAATTGCAGGTCAATTCAAGTTCTGGCCAACTCCGACGAACCTTCGGCGAACTTCCGATCAAATTCCGACAAGTGAAGTAAAAATATCAACCGGCAACAACATCGCGTTCTGCCGGAGAAGGCTACCTGGCTCCTTCGATTGTGGAGATGGCTACCAGTTGCCATCTCCAGTCATGGAGATGGCCATTTCCAGTCGATTGGAGATGGTCACCATCTCCACTTCTTGAGAAGGCTACCAGCCTTCTCCAGCAGAACGCGATGTTTCTGCGGTTGATATTTTTACTTCACTCGCCGGAATTTGGTTCGAAGTTCGTCGGAGTTGGCCGGAACTTCAATTGACCTGCAGTTACAGGTAACAAATAGGTTAAAGGGTCTGATTGCTCTAAAATAACAAGTTTGAGTGTCTAATTGGAACTTTTTGAAGTTGGAGGGTCTAATTGCACAAATCACTATAGTTTGAGGGTCTATTTGACCCTTATCCCTTTTATTAGTTTTGGTTTTTAGTTTTCTCTTCTAATTATGCTAGGATCAAATTCATAACAAGCATAGTTATATATTCCCGAAAAGTAGTACTGATCAACTACTATACTGTTTAATTGACTGAGTATATGAAATGTGCTTCTAGGCAAACAGGAGCAACAAAGCATAAAGGTAATCAAGGTGGAAGTGATTCAGGTATTGATACTTTACCCCTTTATACTGTTATATATTATTTTGTTTTGTACTTTATTAAGAATACTGTTTTAGAAAATATTTTAGTATATAAAAAACTAAATAATATTTTTAACAAGTTCTTTAATTTTCAAATTTATTTTTTGTATTTAAAATGACTTAATTTTATTTTGGACTATGAGTAAACTATTACAAGTGCTCTTGACCTTGTTGATATCAGGACTCACGACAGATGATATTGGATGCTTGAGCTCATTGGGTTCGCGAATAGAGTACTTGAATCTAAATAGAAGAGATTTTACCCATTTACCTAAACTCCCTTGCCTTCAGTACCTTGACATTAGTGGTTGTCGAAGACTTATAATGCTACCGAAACTCCCATCTACTATAAGGGAACTATATGCACATTCTAATTTGGTTTCTGAAAGCAACATTGCTAAGCTAGCAAGTACGTATCGAGAATTATATTCTGTCTCATTCTCTCATGGGTATGCAACTGTTTCAGCTGAGGAGTTGGCAAGGAAGTTTGTTCGTGTGCCTTTTCATATTAGAAACTCTCCTTTTGTAGTTACCTATCCTGCTTGTGATGATTTGGCCGATATTGATACTAAGGGATGGTTCAAATATACATCTCATTGTTCAAATGAGGTCTCCATTAATCTTAAGTCCTCTTGGTATAGTCAAACTTTTGTGGGATTTGTTGTATGCTTTCTCTTGCAAGGAAGACCACAGAGATGGAAATCACACCCAGATATACTTCCTTTTAGGCATTGTAAGGTCATAGCCACGCTGATACACAAAGATAATGAAAATGAAGCTCTGCAAAGAAATTGTGTTATTGGCAGACTATATGACGAAGAGTTTGATGACGAGTTTGAGGATTACCGATTCATATGCTTTGCATACATACCGTTTTCTAGTCTGTTAGGTAAATATGCAGTTAACCCGAATGAATATTCGATATTCAAGGTGGCATTTCTAGATTCAAGTAATTCATCAGATTGGAGTTGTGGTTTGTTATATAAAAATGATGAATTATTAAGTGAAGCAATAAGGAGCAAATCTAGTTCCAATGATAATGATTCAGGTACTCACACTCTACCCTTTGTGCTATTTATAATTTTATATACACACTTACATAGACACAGTTATATATACAGGCCTGCAAACACACACATGAACATATATATATATATATATATATATATATATATATATATATATATATATATATATATATATATATAGATTTCTATTAAAATGTGGCGGGGAGTTCCCATGCGGTCGTGCGGCCTAATCTTCGTAGTCCGATTGCATTAATCCAACTGCAATTCGCGTATGTTTAAGTGGGGTTGTTATGGTAATTTTAGTATTTATATTACGTGAATTGAAATGGTGTATTTTAGTACATAGTGTCGTGCGTTTGAATACATGTTGTGGTGGGTTTTATTACGTATGTTGGTGCATTAACTGTGTTGTGGAATGGTGTGTTTTAATCTATCCGCTGGTGCATTTTCATACGTAGAATGATGTGTAATTGTGTTGTGAAATGGTGTGTTTTAATACGTCCTCTGGTGCATTTTAATACGTAGAGTGGTGTGTATTTTAACACGTGTTTCTAATAAGTGTGTTGAGGAATGATGTGTTTTGATCCGTCCTCTGGTGCATTTTAATACGTTGAATGATGTGTATTTTAACACATGTTTTCTAATAAGTGTAATAGTGCATGTTTATGATCTGGGATGAGGATTTTCAATAAGTGGAATTGTGCATTTTAACACACGTTATGGTGCATTTTAATACGTAGAATGGTGCATATTTTAGCACATGTTCTCTAATATGTGTAAATAGTGTATTCTTATAATCTGACATGAGGTACGTTGTGGTACATTTTAATACCTATAATGATGTGTTTTATCACGTATACTGATGAATTTTAAGTGAATAGGTGCATTTGGTTATAGTGCAGACAAACGTGTTTTATCGGTCCTCTGGTGCATTTTAGTACGTAGAATGGTGTGTTTTGTAAAATATATATATTGCGTGTTGATTTGATGATTTGATCTGATCTATTGGTTCAAAACATGCCGCACGGCCACACCTAATGACCAGACCGCACATGATGATGCCTATATATATATATGAGAAGTAAAAAATTAAAAACCAATTTCAGCTTACTAAAATTTAAGCCTAACTAATAATTACTGAACCCTAAGCATTGAAAACTTAGAAGTTGGCATTTCTGGCTTTGAATTCTTCATCAGATTGGAGTTGTGGTTTGTTTTATAAAAATGATGAATCATTAAGTGAAGCAATATGGAGCAAAGCTATTTCCAATGATAGTGATTCACGTATTCACAGTCCACCCTTGTATACTATTATATACACACATATATAAGCATGCAAAACACACATGTTGGATTTCGTGTCAACAATGTTGATTTGATAATTTTATTAGTATAAACTATTAGTTAGTACCTGTTAAGACACGATAAAGAGTCACTAACCATTTATTTTTGTGTGCAGTTTCTTGTTATGTTAATGGGTTTTGTGGAAAATTTTCAGGTCTAAATATAACCAAACCTTGGCAGTTGACTGAAATTGTAGATCGAATCCAATGTCTAATGGTTTCCATGCCAGAGTGCTCTGATGCAAAGGTTTTGACCTATTTTCTCTATCAATTTACTTTTGATTCAACTTTCATACTGACTAAAAATTGTTGCTTTAAATACTCCGTAATAAATAAATAGGGTGCAAGTATTAAGTATTTAATTCTCCAAGGTTTCACAATTTAATGCTGAAATGTTTCTGTTAAGGTTGTTCGACTTCTTTATACAAAGTTCGGTGTTGGCCTCATGGCGCTCAGTTTAGATGGTATTCATAAACTATGGAAATGGCCTCATAACAAACACAATCCAAGTGCAAAGGTAGAGAATGAATCAGAGTTTTATTTATATTTTTATTTATTATTATTATTATTATTTTTGCTTTATGGTTTATGTTAATGTCACACATTGATGTTGGAAAAATGAGTCTCTAAAGTTAGTTTGTGGGGTTTAAAGGCCACTGCCAATTCTGTTCCACAATATTGGCAAACAAGTAGTGGTCTACTTACTGATGTGTCAGGTGTCAATATTGAGGAAGTAGTTCCTTGCATAGCGCTCTCCAATGATGGCTACTTTGTTGCATCAGCCTTTGGTAGAAAGGTTTCATTGTTTAGCATGAAAACATTTGGGTTTCAGGTAATTGATCTAATTTATTACAGTAACATAATTTTTATTCACTTATAACTTAACACTATTAATTATATTAGATTTGTTAGATGTTAGATTAGATATGTGTGATAGTTATATGTGATGTAGGAAATGACAGCATTCAAGTTGCCATCTGCATCAACTTTCTTAGCTCACGATCCTTGTGGTTATGAAATTATTGCAATTGGTACGGAGGATTCAACCATATATTTATATAATTTTGCAAAAGAAAAGGTAATTCCTCTTAACAAACATCATATTTTATTGCATTATATATATGCTAATTTAATTAATTAGATCAATTTAAAAATATAGGTTATGGCCAAACTTAAAGGCCATCAGAATCGTATCACTGGTCTAGCATTCTCATCCAACCCATACATGTTGGTTTCATCGGGTGCTGATGCCCAGGTAAGCATAGGTCTATTGTTTCCTCGTAAGCAAAGGTTTGAAAAACAACCATGCATTGCATGATTCCTTCAATTAACAGTGGAACATCTATCCCATGACTAATCATATATAGGGAACAGAGGAATTGTTTTTTATTCTTTGAAAATTTATGAATTTTGTAGAAACTTCTAGGTTCCAAACTAACCAAAGATTTATACTTTCTATGTTTTCTACTCTATGCATTCCAAAATTTAATTATTTTAACAAAAAATTTACTACAAACCCATATTTGTATTTGTGATTGGTAAATTGTGTTGGAAAATTAAATTAAAATGGCATGTAAATGGTTATTTTGAGCCTTTGTTTTGAGTGGGGTCTACTTTAAATTTGATTCAATCAATGTAGATTTAGATTCTCCTAAGCAAGGAGATAACTTTCATATACATTCAAAATGGATAATGCGTAAATGTGAAATGGATTATTAAAATATACACATAAAGTTGGGAAAAGAAATTTTGAAAGATTTTGAAGAAACCTTTATTCTACATTGAATTAAATGTAAACTTGAATTGCTGTAAATACATTTTAACCTTTTAAATGATTTAAAATGTAGTGTTAAGAGGCTCCCTCGCCCCACAAATTATATCGTGGACCAACTCTTGCCCACTCGAAACCCTGAACCCTATTTATAACGGCTCCTCGCATACCTTTTTCCTCTGGAAATATATTTGAATTAATTCCAGAGTTCAATATAGTTTGCTCAATTCAAGTGCAACTTTTCTTTCAGCTTTGCATGTGGAATATTATAGGCAGATGGAAAAAGAGAATATCAGTTCGCATTCAGTTGCCTGCTGGTGAAGTGCTTTCAGGTGATACACAGGTGATGTTCCATGTTGACCAACTCCATTTACTTGTTACTCATGAAACTCAATTGGCAATATATGATGCATCCAAGATGGAACGCATAAGCCAGGTAAACATGTTTCTCAAATTTTCAAATACGCTTTCTCATGAACAACATAGGGTTTAAATTTGGAGTATTTTCATTACAGTGGATCCCACTTGGTTCCCTTTCTACACCAATCTCTTCTGCTACATACTCTGGCAATAGCCTGCTAGTTTATGCATCCTTTAATGATGGGAATATTGGAGTGTTTGATGCACATAGCTTAAGATTGCGATGCCGTATTGCTCCATCTGCTTATTTATCTCAAGTTGAATCAGATAGGTAAGAGCACCTTACATCTAGAAATTTTGATGATTCTGGGAGGTTGCTGAAAGTTTTGTTATTTAAACCATTATATAAAAAATTGTCTACTGATTCTTCTTTAGCTCTACCTCTTTGTCTGTCACAAATGGAAATCACGCTTGCAAATGTTTCCTGGCATGACATATTGCAAAAGGCATTACTTTCATGAACATTTCAAGTGCCTCCCTCTCTGCCTACTTTTGAAATAAAACCATGCATATTTACCCAGAATAATAAGTGTTAGTCTTTTTTATTAAAAAATGGGTAGATAACCTTTCTAAACTATCCATATATATTTAATTAGGTTAAAATGATGCATGTGTGGAGTTAAATAATGTGGGTTTTACTCAAAATGATATGTTTATAACTTATGCATAAAGAATTTCTGCATATTCACCCAAATATCACCACCTTTTTCATTTAAATTTTTATGCATCTTCAAAACAGGGTCGTTTTTCTCTTAGATGATACCACCTTTTATTTATTTATTTATTTTTTAAACTTTTTCAAAACTTTCAAAACGATGGTTTTCTTTAGCAACTATATTCATTTCCTTAATGAAACGTTAATATGTGGTAACTAGTGTGTGCTATATTATTGCAGAAGCCAATTTGTATATCCAGTTGTAATTGCAGCACATCCACAGAAAACCAACCAATTTGCAATTGGATTGTCAGATGGATCTGTTAAAGTCATAGAACCACGAAAATTTGAAAGGAAGTGGGGAGTATCTCCGACTATCGATAATGGTAAATAGTTTATACTTTATAATATTTTATATGAACACTTATCTAATATGAATAAGATAGAATATTCTTCTAAATATCAATTACATAATAAATTTTTAGAAAATATATTAATACTAGGTGATGGGCCTCTAGGTTATGAACCCAATAAGTTTGAGGCTAGGGGTGATGTGATTGAGATAGGTGTGAGATTTGGGTGGCCAAATTGCAAGGAAGCTTGGAAACATGAGGGCATGTTGCAAACAAGGAGGTGGGGTGTTAGGCTCCCTACTAGGATTGTTGTGCGCCCCACACCCTTGTTGTCGGCCACCATTGCGAGGTGTGGCCAAGCTTGCCAATGTGGCCAGGAATGGTTGTGGTGGTATGTGGCTATGTACAATAGAGGCATACAAGCAAGGTCGTTGAGGGTGTGAGCTGGACACTTGTGTAGACAAGAAGTTTCTAAGGCATATGGATCACTTGTTTGCAACCATCTTTCGTTGAGTCGTTGATCTAGATTAGATCAAAGGCTCAGATTTCACCCCATCTTTCAATTGGGAGAGTCTGAATTGATCCATATATATAGAGAGATATATATTTTTATGCTAATAAAATAAACTTAAATTAATAAATTAATAAAATAAAATAATTTCATCTAGATATATATAATCAATTAAACACAAATGGATAACCATAGTGATGATGAGTTTCCAATTATGGCAGAGGAAAGTGTAAAAGATGCAGTGTTTTATGACGGATGATTTGACCCCTCAGAGTCATGTGAGTTAATGCCATAGGGGGTTTTCTGAGTATAGTGGTTTTGTCATGTTTAATCCTAAACTTTCAAGTTTTTTTTTTTTGAATACAACTGACCCTATTACATTGTAGTATTTGTTCATACATACTTTTCTCAACCTGTTAAAGCACAAAGAGTCAATTTCGAGATCTCCTCCACTGAGACTCAAAAACTCATGACCTCCCATCTGAGGGTGGCCACTACATGCCAATTGAGCACAAGGTGCTTGGCATCCTAAACTTTCAAGTTAATCATTCAGGGTCTTCCAACTTTCAACTAAACCCCCATTTTCCTTAATATCAAATTTTAACTAATCATGGTCCGTCAACTTTCAAAATTTAACCAGCCAAAGTCTTCCTAGAAGGGTCACAGCTAGTTAAAATTTGATAGTTGAAGGACCATGAGTAGTTAACTTGAAAGTTGAAGAACTACAAATGGTAACAATTTAAAAGTTGAAGGACCACGGGTGTTTTCAATCTGAAACTTTTGGACTACAATTGATTTTTTAATAATATTTATTTATTTATTTTTTAAAATGTCATACTATTTTGAAATGAGGGAGTAAAAATATCAATTTATACACATGCACATACACAATTTTATATCTTTATGTTTTTAAATTAGATTAAAATAATAAATATCAGTTTATAAAATAAAATAATCTAAATATATTATCAATTATACACGAATGACAGAATCTAGTGACGATGAAGAGGCTTCAATGGCTGAAGATAGTGATGGAGAGACTTCAATGATTGAAGATAGTGATGGAGAGACTCCAATGATTGAAGATAGTAGTGAAGACGCTCTAATGGCAATTATTAATGGGGAAGAAATACGGAGGGGCCCCTATCATTGTGAAACTACAACATCACAAGAACTAGGTAAAAATATATTTCTATAAATACTACATATCATTTACCCGTTTATACCATCATATTTTTCCATATATACTACATTATATAAATACTTTAACCTCTTTAGCATTTTATGTGAATAGTTATCCAATAAGAAACTAAAAAGATAAAAATATCCTCTTTTATATATATATATAAACTAAATGGTATTAGACTATGATATTATATATACACACACATGGGCATTCATTGTTCAATGAGGTTCAATAGATCAATGGTTCAACTACTGGGTTTATACGTTTTGATATTAACAAGATAAAAATACAGTCCAAGTTTGATGTGATTTTTATGCGGATCCAGATCATCTCTTCGCACTCAATTAATTAATCAAGTAAAACTTATTAAGTTTGTCGTAAATTAAACTTGAAGGTTTAAATTGGGCTTGGTAAAATGACTTTTTTTTTAATACCGTTGATGAGTATAAAATACCATGAATAAATCATGGCCGACCTTTCTTGAATTCTCAAAATTCTCAAAAACTATTACAGTTTTCTATCTCAAAAATTCAAAAATTTACTCAATTCTACTTTTTATTCATGATAAATAAACCTATGTATAAATTTTAGTTTTGTGGTTACTAAAAACCTTAACAAATTACAAGTTAATCCTAACAAACTACATGTAAACATAAATAACAAAACTAATCCTCACAAAATAAGACTAACATAGATAACAAAATAGAAAATGCTCTTTTCCCCTCTTGATTTTCTCCCCTCCAAACTTTCCCCTCATGATGTGGCGTTCATTCATTGGGCACCAATGAATTGGTTGACCCCACTACTAATTAAAAAATAAAGGCTAAAGTGTCATTTAGCACCATGAACTATATTCAATTATTCATGCCGCATCCTGAACTTTCATATCGTATATATCGAGCCACAAACCAAAATCCTGAACCAAAGTGTCATTTGGTTTGTGGCTCGATATATACGATATGAAAGTTCAGGGTGCGGCATGAATAATTGGATATAGTTCATGGTGCTAAATGACACTTTAGCCAAAAATAAATTTAACTACAAATATGATAATGCCACCTAAGAAGGGGAAGTTTAACTATCATGGACCATGATCCACTTTGTAAGTTGAACTATTGATATAAATTTGATTTTTAGTATACTCAATGTTCATTTTTAATACATTAAATGCTTATTTTATAAAGGCTAACTTTTTGTATATTGAATGTTCATTGTTAGGTATACTACTTAAAATGAACCTTAAATATACTAAAAATGAACATTTGTCGGTAGTCCACAATATAATTTGCCATCCCATGCCTTTTGGACCCTTCGATTTCTCAACAAAGTGATTCTCCCTCCGTCTCATTTTCTATGCCTTATATTTTATATTTTATTTATTGGGTAAACTATTTCTTTTACACCTATTTTCTTTAACAAAATTTTCTAATATTTAATTTTTTTTTTGTTTAATATGATTTTTTAAGTATATAATTTTTATTCAAGAAAACTTGATTAAATATTTCAAAAGTAGAATTATAAAATAGTTTGAATAAAATCTAATTATCGGTGTCATGCATCCATTTTGTAAATACTCCGTATCAATTTATAAAATAAGATATGTTGAATGCATGCACAATCAATGGCAGAGCATAGTGTTGCAGGGACTCCAATGCCAGAACATAGTACTAAAGAGGTTCCGATGGCAGAAAACACTATTATAGATGTGTGTAACAAATGCATCCATAATTCAATCAACATAAACCATTAAACCATATTATTTATAAATCTTAATTAAAGTAAATAAAGTTTAAAATATATTTTAGTAATTAATAATATTAAATGGGTTCTTAAAGGGCTACAAATGGGTTCGTGTACAGATGTTGACATGATAATATTAAGGGGTTAAATGAGTCATTAGTTGGGTTCAAGTTAACTTGTTAACAACATGACTCATTTTAATTATTAAACACTAATCTTTTATTTTTTGTGTAATTTTATGTCTTGTTAACTAGTTTTTTTTTTGGTCAATTGCTAGGTCAAAACAGAACCAAACCTTGGCAGTTAACCGAAATTGTAGATCCAATTCAATGTAGAATGGTTTCGATGCCAGAGTGCTTTGATGCAAAGGTTTTGAACTAATTTTGTCTATCATTTTTCTTGTGGTTCATCTCTCCTACTGGACAACAATTGGTGCTTTAACTAATAAATAAGGTGCTCTAAGTATTTAATTCTCCATGAATTTCACCACTTACTTGATGTTGAAATGGTTATGTTAAGGTTGCCCAAATTCTTTATACAAAGTCTGGTGTTGGCATCTTGGCACTTAGCTCAGATGGTATTCATAAACAATGGAAATGGCACTATCAAAATCCAAGTAGAAAGGTAGTCAATAGATTAGGGTTTTTTTTTTTTGCTTTACAATTTATGTTCATGTCTTGCATTGATGTTTGGCAAATGAGTCTCTAAAGTTTGTGGGGTGTAAAGGCCACTGCCAATTCTGTTCCACAACATTGGCAAACATACAGTGGTCTTCATGTGTCAGGTGTTAACCTCGAGAAAGTAGTTCCTTGCATAGCGCTCCCCAACGATGGCTCCTTTGTTGCGTTAGCTGCTGGTGGAAAAGTTGCATTGTCTGACATGGAAACATTTGAGGTATGGCTATCGAACTGGTTTAACTTCTATCGCACATTTCACTTTATGAATGATAATGTGCATAATTGCTATAATCTCTATGTGATGTAGGAAAAAGCAACATTCATGTGCCAATCTGCATCAACTTTCTTAGCTTTCCATCCTCGTCATAACAACATTCTTGCAATTGGTATGGAGGATTCAACCATAAATATATACAATGTTTGGGAAAAAGAGGTAATTCCTCTATGTACGTATTATATTTTATTGCATTATGTGTATGCTAATTTAACATGTACTAATTTAATCAATTTTCAAATATAGGTTAGGGTCAACCTTAAAGGTCATCAGAAGCGTATCACTGGTCTAACATTCTCTACCAACCTTAAAATGCTTGTTTCGTCGGGTGCTGATACCCAGGTAAGCATATATATATATATAGGTCCATCATGTTTCCTCATTAGCAAATGAATGGTAAACAACCATTGCATGCATCATCCCTTCAATTAACTGTGGAACATTCTAAGACTAATCATGTAGCATAAACAATTTTTTTTTAATTTGTAAATTTATGAAATTTGTAGAAACCTCAAGGATTCAAACAGACCAAAGATTTGTGCTTTTTACATTCTCCACTGTGCGTACTGTACGGTGTACCAAAATATATTTTAACAAAAAATTAACCGGAAACTCATTATTTGTAATCGTAATAAGTAGTTTGCTCAATTCAAAGCTTTTGTTTCAGCTTTGTGCATGGAGCGTTGATACATGGGAAATGAGAATATCTGTTCAAATCCAATTGCCTGCTAGTGAATTGGAAGTGCCTTCAAGTGACACGCACGTGATGTTCAATGCTGATCAACTCCGCTTACTAGTTACACATGAAACACAATTGGCAGTATATGATGCATCCAAGATGGAATGCATAAGCCAGGTAAAACATGTTTTTTCGAATCTTGAAATATGCTATTGAACACTACCGGGTTTTAATTTGGAGTATCTGTTGTTACAGTGGATTCCACATGATTGCCTTTATGCACCAATTTCTTCTGCTACATACTCGTGCAATAACCAACTGGTTTATGCATCCTTTAAAGATGGGAATATTGGAGTGTTTGATGCCAATAATCCCAATAGCCTAAAACTAAGATGCCGTATCGCTCCATCTGCTTATTTATCTCGGCCAGTATCGAATAGGTAAGAGCATCTTCTTTCATCTAGAAATTTTGTTATTTTTACCAATTGTATGAACTAATACTAGATTTGTAAAAATTAAAAGAGATTGATTAAATTTATTTCTCGAAAGCAACTGAGGGATAAAAAGTCCATTCACAACAAATTAATAAAGAACTTTAGATAATAATGTTGATACGGTCTAGAATGTAAGAATTTATTCCTATTTGTCAATGAACAATATTCTCTTCCTTGAAGAAATGTTAACTTGTCTATGTTATATTATTGCAAAAGGGAGGGTGTGTATGCAGTTGTGATTGCAGCGCATCCACACAAACCCAACCAACTTGCAGTGGGATTGACAAATGGGTCCATTAAAGTCATTGAACCATTGAAATATGAAGGCGAGTGGGGAATATCTCCACCTGTTGATATTGACATTCTAAATGGTAGGTATTTTATACTTTTCAATATTGTATATGAACATTTATCTAGTAACAAAAAGACAAAAATATTCTTGTAAATATCAATTAAGTAATGACATTTTACAAAATATTTTAATGCATGACACACTAGATTCTAAGGAGTGTATATACATATATATATATATATATATATATATGTATATATATATATTATATATATATATGTATATATATATATATATGTATATGTATATATATATATATATATGTATATATATATATATATGTATATGTATATATATATATATATGTATATATATATATGTATATGTATATATATATGTATATGTATATGTATATATATAATATATAGGGAAAACGGCGTTTTTGACCCCTCAATTGTTTTACTTTTGGAAATTTAGTCCCTGACAATTGATTTGAACAAATTTAGTCCTTTAATTGTACATAATGTGCCACATTTAGTCCTTGATGACATTATATAATTAGAAACTTTGTTAATAATTTTTTTTCATGAGGTTATATTTGTCAATAATTTTTTTATGAGAATATCATGTAGAGGTTTGAATTAAAAAAAAAAATCAAAATTCATTTAGAAGAAAATGAAGATAGATTATATTTGTTGTCGCATCGTATTAAGGCAAATGAAGATATATAGGATGATGATGAAAGTTACAGCAAACTGCATTATTGAACCCAATTAAGCTTAATTAGCTTAGCTTGGATCATGTATCATGTTCCCCGCGGCCGGTTGATCATTTCCTGGAAACGACGTTTGATGGATTCTTCCCTCTCAAATCTCAGCTGTCTCCTGAAGCTGTTGACAAAATCGTCAGCCAGCTTATTCACATCTTCCGCTACTAACCGCCGCGCAGCTGCTCTTCTCTCGCTCACCGCCGCCGCCGCCGCACCACCCTTCTCCGTTTCCTTTCTTCTCGCAGAAGAATTTTCTTGCCCACGATCCATTGATATATAGCCCAGAGAAATGAATTTTGATTTTTTTTTTAATTCAAACCTCTACATGATATTCTCATAAAAAAAATTATTGACAAATATAACCTCATGAAAAAAAATTATTAACAAAGTTTCTAATTATATATTTATATAATATCATCAAGGACTAAATGTGGCACATTATGTACAATTAAAGGACTAAATTTGTTCAAATCAATTGTCAGGGACTAAATTTCCAAAAGTAAAACAATTGAGGGGCCAAAACCGCCATTTTCCCTAATATATATTATAAACATACATATATACATACTCGCATGTATGTATGTTTGAATTTTCTGTTGGGTAGAATAAACTATAATTTGTATTATCCTTATAAAACAATCTAACATGTACTAATAAAAGGCTTATTAGTGAAAAAAAAAAACACAAGTAAATTGTATAAAATAATATTAAAGAAAGCATAAACAGAGTAATAGAAACCAAAATTTAAGGAACCTAAATGAATTATAATTGTTTCTATACATTATAGCATTTATTTATTAACATTGCTATGCGTACATTGTCAAACTGCAGAGAGTGAGCAGAGTCCTGCTAGTGAAGATTGTGAAGCTGAAGTTGAGGCAAATCAATGTGCACTTATACAGTGTTTTTGGCAATGTTGCTCAGTGGTTTTACAGGGCATTCAGAGACATGGTAAGTGGTTTACTAGTGGCATTGCAATTTGAGTAGTATTGGAATGTGTTGGCTTTGTTTTTGCTCATTTTGTGGCATCGATTTTGCAGGGTAATGTTGGTGTCTTTTGAGGTGTGACTGTGTGCTAATTAATGTTGTCATTCTGAAATTAAGAAAAGGTGTGGACAGTAGGTTATGTAAGGGTGTTGCTATTTGTACTACTTTGGGTGCAAATAACTTTGAAATTTGAAAAAGATTATAAATTTCAATAACTTTATAGGTAGTGTAAATAGTAATTAGAGTGTAAATATGACTGTTTACACCACCATGGTCAAATGTAATTAATTAGTGTTGGAATTAGAGTTTTCAAAAAAAAAAAAAGGTATTGGAATTATGAATATTATTTAACCATGGTGTATGTATTCCTTGGGCTTTGGCATTGTATTCATTGCATAAATGATTTGTGTTTTTTTCTTATTAGACTAGAGAGTAAAATTGTGATTTTTTAAAAATTTTGTTGTTGAATACTATTAGATGAACTAGAGTGAGTAAAATTGTGATTTTTTTTTTTTGTTTTGTTTAATACTACTCACTTCATTCCATTTTATGTGTCAGGTTCGATATACTAGGCTTAACTGAAATTATTTACAATTTTCTTTTCATAATATTAAGTTTAGAAGTAGTATGTGAAATTTATATATTTAGAAACTACATGAAAAGTATTATTAAACAAATAAAATTAAATTTAAAAATTATAAGTAAATACAAATGAAAACAAACAAAGAAGAAATAATTTATTTGACCAATAAATAATAAGTAAGACATAAAATATGACACATGGCTTAAGACTTAATATGATGATTTTGTGCTATTACAATGTTTTGTTAAATTGTCGTGTAAAGATGTGATGATTTTGTGCTATTACAATGTTTTGTTAAATTGTCGTGTAAAGATGTGCTTAGCATGTAATCTTGTCTGTAGTCAACCTTTCAATAAATGAAATAAAATACTCCTCTTGAGACTAACAAGACACAATAATGGTAAAATTATAGATGGTTATTCTTGGGGTGGTTATTCTTGATAGAGATGGTGTTTTTCTTGGTGCCAAGAATGGTAAAATTAGAAGTTTAAACAATGTTCATTTGGCTGAAGCTATGGTCATCAAGGAAACACTTTCTTGGGCAAGAGATAGACACCACACGAAGATTCTTCTCCTTTTGGATTGCTCATTGAGGATTGCAGAGTTTATCAAAGACATTTTGATGTAGTGTCTATTAAGTTCATAGCGATTGCTAGAGTTGTTTGTTCTCAAATTGGTCCATCTTCTTCTTTGTCTTCATGTATAAAAGACGCTAGTCTGGAGATTTAAAGCTGCTCCATACCCAAAGCCAATGATCGAACCCTTGACCTTTGGTTAAGAATGAATGAGTCCCTTCCACTCAACCATACCCTCCAGGTTATTTATTAATTGTGATGGTGATAGTGGTGATTCAACACCTAGGGATACAATCAATATATTTATAGGCATATTCAACACTTGGGGATACGAGCAATGTATTCTAACCCAAACCGCTTTACTCCTATTCTTTATGAAAGTGACTCATATTTTTAATCCCTATATGAGATAAACTCAACAATCTCCTCCTTGGTGAATGCCATTTAGGAGAAAAATATTTACCTCACATAGACACATAGGTTGAAACAATCATGCCCATCCCAACTGGGCGGTTACAATACCACGCAGCATCAAACGTTTCCTCGTGCATGTTCACGAACGGCTTCATCTCGAGTCAGTTGCTTTCAACCGTTGACTTGCCATATCGACTACGACTCAAGCCCATCCCAACTAGCCAGCCACATGCACCAGGCACTATCTAGCATTCCATCGGTGGATGTTCACGAACTGTTTCATCCCAAGTTGTTCACCTTTTGCCATCGACCCATCATATCAGTTACGACTCATGCTCATCCTAACTAGCCAGCCACATGCACCACACAACATCAAACGTTTCCTAGTGCATGTTCATAAACCACTTCGTCTTGAGCCGTTCGCCGTTAATTGTCGACATGTCATACAAGCCGCAACCCACGCTAGGTTCTCACCCCACCTAGCATCCGTGTTGTCAATCGCTACAACACCCCTCACCCGACTTCTACATCTGACTCATACTGGTCCATTTCAGCCATACCAAGTCCACGACCCCTCTCCCAGCACAGAAGGATGCCCGCCGCCACCGCACGCCAAGGGTCCTCCGGAGTAGCTGCCGCACGCCGCCGCACGTCCGTCCCTTCCGCGTCGTCGCACACCCGGCCTCCTCCTCGCCGGTGCACGCCGCACTGGTTAGAAATTATTGTGTGTTGTAGGAATTAATATTATTATATTTCGAATTATTGTTAATTTGTTTCAAATTTTGGTAAATAATGTTAATATGTTTTGAATTTTAGAAATTATTGTGTTTTAGGTATTATTATTTTTTTTCGAATTATTGTTAATTTATGGTATATTTTAGTAAATAATGTTAATATATTTTGAATTTTAGGGTTGAGACCTAGCCTATCAATTATATATATATATAAGAATATATTGATGCATGACTATATCATTAATATATATGTCTTCTTTGTGTTGGCTTTCAAAAACAAGTTAAATTAATCTTCAATCACAATGGACCAATATCATTATTAATTATGTACCATCGTATATATTTTAGTCTAGTTGCTTGTAATGTTAAAGTATGTAATTGTTAATTAAGGAGTATTGTATGTCTTAAATTTTACACATTATAAAAATAAATGTAAAACATGAATTGAAATATATGCATAATTAGGAGGTTTGTCCTTATACTTCAAAGATTGGTTAATATAAGAAATAGTTTATTATATTTTGAAATATTTTGTTTATTTTAGTATTTTGTTTCTCCTTTAATTTCCTAGAACATTACTTTATACTACATTACAAATAGTTTTAATTATGATCAAATCATCCTTTCCATTGTAGGTGATTAGTTTGATTTGAGGTTTGCTTATCGATGTGGACAAAGCTTTGGTGAGGTAAGATCTTTATTTATTTATTTTTCTATGAACTTTCGGCTTTCTCTTATACATCCGGTGATTGGCCACAACGTGGTCTGTGCTTATTTATGTTTTCGGCTTTCTCGTATGCATCCGGTGATTAGCCACACCGTGGTCTGTGCTTATTTATGTTTTCGGCTTTCTCTTATGCAACCGATGATTAGCCACACCGTGGTTTGTGCTTATTTAAGTTTTCGGCTTTCTATTATGCATCCGGTGATTAGCCACACCGTGGTATGTGCTTATTTAAGTTTTCGGCTTTCTATTATGCATCCGGTGATTAGCCACACCGTGGTCTGTGCTTATTTAAGTTTTCGGCTTTCTATTTTGCATCCGGTGATTAGCCACACCGTTGTCTGTGCTGAAGTTAGTTTTAGTTATTATATTTGTTGAATCAATGATTGAATGTTAACACAAGATTAATTAGAGTTAATATTATTTTAGATTGAGTTGTCATGGATAAAAGTTGGATGCATGCTTCTCGGATTAGTAGGGAATATGATGACGGAGTTAAAGAATTTTTGGACTTTGCAAAACGTCGTCTTCCGAATAATAATGGGAGGTTTTTTTTGTCCTTGTAAGAAGTGTTGCAATTTAACAAAATTAAGTGCAAATGACATATATGATCATCTAATTTGTGATGGAATTAATCTAAGTTATACAAAATGGATATGGCATGGTGAAGGAGGGGGGGGGGGGGGGGGGAAAGAACTAGTACATCTAACACTTATGTTGACAATGAAGCAAATGAAGATGATGAGTCTGAAGATTGGTTGGATGAAATGTTTCGCGATGTTGGAGAAGAGTTCACCGATTGATCAAATGAGTTAGATGAATTATTAAGTGATTCAAAACAACCTTTATTGCCAAGGTGTAGTAAATATACTCGGTTATCTGCTGTTCTGAAATTATTCAATTTAAAAGCTGGAAATGGATGAAGCGACAAGAGTTTTACAACTTTACTTGGGTTATTAAAAGATATGCTTCCAGAAGATAATGAACTTCAATTCCAAAGAATACATATGATGCCAAGAAAATTCTATGTCCCATGGGTATGGAGTATGAAAAGATACATGCTTGTCCTAACGATTGCATATTGTTTAGAAATGATTACCAAGAATTACATGCATGTCCAATCTGTGGGGCATCTCGGTACAAACCAAGAGAGCATGTTGTTGGCAAGGCAAGTTTAAAAGGGCCACCAGCTAAAGTTTTGTGGTATCTCCCAATTTTTCCAAGATTTAAGCGTATGTTTTCAAATCCTAGTGACGCGAAAAACTTAACATGACATGTAGATAAAATAATATCTGATGGAAAGCTTCGACACCCTGTTGATTCTCCTCAATGGAAAACCTTTGATAATGCTTTTTCTGAATTTGGCCATGAGTCTAGAAATCTTAGACTTGGACTTTGTACTGATGGTATAAACCCTCACGGAAACCTAAGTAGTAAGCATAGCTCGTGGCCAGTAATATTGGTGATTTATAATCTACCTCCTTGGTTGTGTATGAAACGCAAATATATATTATTGTGTTTGATGATATCTGGGCCAAAACAACCAGGTAATGATGTAGATGTCTTTTTGGCACCTTTGGTTGAAGACTTGAAAAAATTGTGGGATGAAGGTGTGCTAGTGTTTGATGCATACCGGAAAGAGAATTTTAAGTTGCAAGCTATGCTTTTCTGCACAATCAATGACTTTCCAGCTTATGGAAACCTGTCTGGGTATAGTGTCAAAGGACATAAGGCATGCCCTATTTGTGAAGAGAACACATGCTATTATCAACTTGTTCATGGTAGAAAGACAGTTTACATGGATCACCGGAGGTTTCTTGATAGATTTCACCCTTATAGGAGATTAAAAAAGGCTTTCAATGGGCAACAAGACTATACAAATGCACCACAACCACTGACTGGGATTGAAGTTTATGAACGTGTGCAAGGTATAAATGTTACTTTTGGTAAGACTCAAAAGCTAATATCTCAAAGAGGTAAGCGGTCAAAATCTAATGTTGAGATACGTTCAAATGAAAAGAGTCCATAGAAAAAAAAATCTATATTCTTTGATCTTCCATATTGGAAGACATTAGATGTGAGGCATAGTATTGATGTGATGCATGTGGAGAAAAATGTATGTGTTGAGTATTATTAGTATAAGTGTTGAGTACAATGTTGTTGAGTACAGTATCAGTTCAGTGTGTGTTTTTGAATAAAATTACATTTTTCTTGTCATATAGGAGTTACAAAAAAAAAAAAAAATTACCTCGGCGCTGTGCCGAGGTCACCTCGTGGCCTCGGCCAGCGCCAAGGTCAGAAGCAAAAAAAAAAAAAAGAAAAAAAACAAAAAAAAACACGAATCTAGTATTCAAAAAATAACGCAAGTGTTCAAAACACAAATAATACGAAACTAGTATTCAAAAAACAATACGAGTACGAATAACAATGAAAAATAAAAATAAGACAGGCTAAGCATCCTTCGTAGCAGTGGTGGGATCCTCAACAGCATCCCGGGCAGCAGTGTTGGTATTTGTAGGACGATTAGACATTCCCGAGTCAGCAACATCAGCTGCATCAGCCGTAATCTCATCTTCATTGATAAGTATGTGGTGAGAGTCAGGATCAGGGTCCTCCAGAATCTTGGGCAAGCCCATAGCCAGCGGATCAAAATCAGGATTTTTTTCTTAAGCACCGGGTAAATGTGTTGCTGCATGGTGTGCATTCCAAGATCAAATGCTAACTGAGACTCTGCCTCAAGTGCAACCCGGCCCGCCTCAGACTCAAAGAACTCCTTTGCAGCTTCAGGGGTACTCATCAACTCTTTAACATCATTCTGGAACTCAACGGATTGTTTGTAAGTCTCTCGTGCTTCTTTAACAGCAACACGAGTCTTCCCATGCTCCTTTCGTTCCTCCTTCAGCTCCAATACTAACACTGCATGATCGATTTTTAGCTTCTTCATCTCAGCGTTGTCAGCCCTTAGTTTCTTAAGCTCTTGGTCCTGCAACAGTATTTGTCCCTTGAGTTTCTTCCTTTCCTCAATAGCCTTGAGGAACATAGCTTCGTACTGAGAATGAAGAATTTGCCCCACCAACACAGACTCCATCACTTGCTTACAATATCGCTCCCGTAACACAGTCAAATCCTGCCCTTCAAGAATTTCTGCATCTGTTGGAGGGACGAGGCGGTGAATAAACTCGGGGGAACTAAGGCTACCTGATATTATAGACTCTCTAGGAAGCACATCCATACCAAGACGGATCAAGTTGGTTCGAATACGAGGAGGTGGCACTAACGAGGCCTCCCCTCGCTCGGGGGGCTGGGCGGAAGATCCCTCAGGCAAGGGATCCACATCCATGGTGCGAGTTGAGGGCTGGGCTGAAGACCTGGTTGGCTGAGGCGTCAAGTTACAGGCTCCTCCATCAACTCTTCCCTTAGCTGTTGATGCCTAACTCTTCTTCCCCTTCTTGTCAATTTTGCTTCTCTTGGATGGATTCCGTCCAGTTTGCGACAAGTACTGGGCAGCTTTCGACGATATAGCACCTTTCGACGACATAACACCTACAAAAATATCAGGTTATGACGAACAATTACAAGAAAAAACCAAACACAATTACAAGAAACAACAAAACACCATGGACAGTAGAGGGGTACCGGGTGCGTCAAGGGCAGCTGGCCGAATCCTCTTAAACCCCAAATCTCCAAGCGCCCACTCAGAAGTATGTGTGACAACCTTAAACGGACCACCCTCCTGGAGTTTCTCTACCCTCTAACGCATATCTCGACTCTTGTCTAAGGGTGGATGGCGCCTAACCTGGGTTCCCCATTGGACAACAAAAGGAGATGGAGTACCTAGGGAGACAAAGAAAAACTTGGATTTCCAATCCTTGTTGAAGGAGGGGCGATCCTTAAAAAGCTGCTCACGGGGCCTAGCAGAGATACACATGAAACCCTTACCCTCTCTAGATGACCTACAGATTCTAAACAAAGACTGGAAGAGACCTAAGGTGGGTTCCTCTCGTTTTTGGCGACACACGGAAAGAAATCTTGCAATAACTTGATGACCATTTGGAGCAAGCTGACCAGGGGCTATTTCGTAGAAATTCAAAAATTCAACCAGGAAATGGTGGAGGGGAAACCTAAGCCCTAACTGCACGGACAAGAGGTGAACACCAAAAAATGATGGATCGGGGGGTTCCATGATGCTAACATCATGCCCAGGAACGACAATGCTAACATTTTCCCACACTAGACCTTGGATATCCTCTATTTCGTTAGAATTTAGATGAGGTCGGATAGTATCAATAAGTGAGCTATCTAAGGGAGAATACGAGGCCTTGTGCCTCTTCCTTTTAAGACGAACGGTCGAATCAGGAGAGGGGGATTTAGATCTACGGTGACATGCTCGGAAGGAGAGGAAGACAGAGAAGAAGTGTCATCGGTGTCATCATCATGATGGGTCGATGTATCCTCACTATCATAAGATGAAGATTCATCATCGGAAGACCAGTGTATGAATTTAAGTCCATAATAGAGCAACTAACTTGGTTAGTAGGCACGTCCACCAACCTGTCAGTACAACAAAGAAGACAAACTAAAATAAAGCCCTGAGCAACAGTAAAACAAAAAAAAAGTCCGTGACCTCGGCCGCGCGAGGTCATGGACGTGACCTCGGCCACCGAGGTCACGTCTCAGCGTGGAGGCCTGGCCTCGTGCCGAGGACGCAGCGTAAAATAATAATAATAATAATAATAATAATAATAATAAACAAAGTTTAATTTGGACTCACCAGAGAAGTTGAAAGCAGGATTGTAAGATGGACGATTACAAAGGAAGGAGGAGGGATTTTTATACAAAACCCATATAAAACCCTAGGGTTTTGTATAAGGAAATTCAATATTCCTAAAATCAACGGGATTTCCTAAACAAAATCCTGCCATATATTTTCAAGATTCCAAGGATTCCCTAAGTGAATCCTGCTAGTTCATATCCTCAATTACTCCGGGTAATTATGGGAGCTGAACCCAAAAAAAAAAAACTAGTAAAAAATATTCAACGTTTTATTTCATTCAAATACCATTCAAAGCCATTACACTTCAAACTACCACTCAATATCTAGCTCTTCAATCACTACTCAAAATCTAGGTCTTCGGGGGCTTGGGATACTCCACTGCCAAAGGGAGCTCATCCTCGGGCACAAGAGTGATGGCCATACCCTCTTCCACAGGAGCTTATTTCGGCTGCTTCGCCACATTCTTCTCCTCTTCCCCATCTGACGGAATGGTCAGTGGGTCTTCAACGGTATCCCCAACTTCGTGACGACCGACGCCTCCTCTGCTTCAGCATCTCGCGTCTGGCCAGCTCCATCAGGCGTGACGACCGGCGCCTCTTCATCCCTGCGCTTGCTCTCTTTGGACTCA
This sequence comes from Ipomoea trifida, assembly GCA_003576665.1. Taxonomy (NCBI): domain Eukaryota; kingdom Viridiplantae; phylum Streptophyta; class Magnoliopsida; order Solanales; family Convolvulaceae; genus Ipomoea; species Ipomoea trifida. Next base: position 14,238,642 of record CP025651.1, read on the forward strand.
TGGCAAGAATGACGTGGTGAGGAAAGATGGAAGACACAAAGTCTGGGAGAGTTCTTATATACACAAGAAGGTAACCCATACAAGGAAAGAAAATCACAGAGAAATTAGGAAATACTCCACAAATCCATACAATTTCCATCCAGTAATATTTCCTTCTAGAATCCAACATACCAAGTTTTCAGCACAAGTGCCAAGCTATTACTCCCTAGCTACCTCAGCCATTCTCGCTAGCTAGGGAGTGGGGGGCTAGTGACAGGGTAATTGGGTACCCGACCCGGAACCATTGGCAGGACCCAAAACATTGTCAAGACAGTTGCCGTTCAAACTACCCAAGACACCTCACTCCTCAGCATCAATGCTCAACGGTCCAACTCCTCAGCATTGATGCCCAACGCTCAGCTCCTCAGCATTGATGCCCAACGTTCAGCTCCTCAGCATTGATGCCCAACGTTCAGCTCCTCAGCATTGATGCCCAACGTCCAGCTCCTCAGCATTAATGCTCCATTACTGAGCTGAAGGAAATAAAAAAGACTCACAACGCAAAGTAGAGACACGACACTTGAACTTAGACAAAACACATACTGAACTCATTTGTACACTGAGCACTGCACTCAAACATTGTACTATCATAACATTCAAATAATATATCCAGTAACACATTATTACCGTCAGTATTGTTGGAACTCTTTTAGACATAAAGGGTAAGACTAAAGATGGACTCAATGCTAGATTAGACTTGATTGAAATGAACATACGAGCTACATTAGCTCCACGCCAAGGGGACAAGAAGACATATTTGCCTTCAACTGCTCATACTTTATCAAGAAAGGAGAAAATAAGTTTTTGTGAGTGTTTACGTGGAATGAAGGTACCACAATGGTATTCATCAAATATCAGAACACTTGTGAATATGCAAGATTTAAAATTAGTGGGATTGAAATCTCATGATTGTCATGCCTTAATGCAACAATTATTGCCAATCGCTGTTAGAGGTATATTGCCTAAAAAGTTGAGATATACTATTATAAGGCTTTGTTTCTTTTTCAATGCTATCTGTGGAAAAGTTATTGATCCAGACAAATTAGATGAATTGGAAAATGACATTACTGTTACATTGTTCAGCTAGAGATGTACTTTCCACCTTTATTTTTTGATATCATGGTTCATTTGGTTGTACATTTGGTGAGAGAGATAAGACAGTGCGGCCCTGCTTATTTGAGGTGGATGTACCCATTTGAACGATACATGAAAGTGTTAAAAGGTTATGTGAGGAACCGATATAGACCAGAAGCATCTATTGTTGAAAGCTATATTGCTGAGGAGGTTACTGAATTTTGTACTGAATACTTGGCGGGTGTAGAAGCTATTGGTGTTTCTAAGTATTGTCATGAAGGAAGAATTGCTGGGAAAGGTACTCGAGGAACCAATGTGCAAGATATGCCTCGTAAAGATGTTGAGAAAGCACATTTGTACTGTGACACCCCAACCTTTCACAAGCTGAGATAGTTAAAACTTAACACAGAAGCTGCCTATCTCAACCATAAAACATAACATAGCAGAAGCGAATTAAAACCTAAGGGGCATCAATCAGACAAACAACTCACAAAACAGTATCTGGAAACTATTTCCAGTAGACCTAGCGGAGCTCAGCAACGGACCAGAGTCCTCCGCCACACTCCTCCGCAAGAACACCCCGGATCCCCTCTCTCCGCCATCCTCCACCGTGCTGCCCTTGCGGAAGGCCCTAGCGGGTTACATTGTGCCGTTAGGGTCCTCCGCAAGGTCAAAAACCCACTCCTCACTCCCAGACCTTGCTCAGACACGAAAGAATGATTCCAGAATACACAAATCAGATTAAAATACCCAGATTTCATCTAACAGAAGCCAAATAACATGGAATCCAAACCAACAAATGATCATAAACATCAATAGGCAAAGGATCAAGACACAAGTTCATGAATCCATTAAGCACAACCTATAATAGGGCTAATATCCAAGAAATTTCAGGATTCCAACACCAAATAATATCATATAGATTGAGAGTGTAAAAATAGATTTTGATGGACATAGTGGTTACCTTTTGAAACTCTTCTCAACCAAGCAAAGCCTCAACACACCTCACAAAGCACCACCTCCTTCTTGATCATCTTTTTACCCAAAGAACCCCAAAAGAAAACATAAGAACTTGTATAAAGACTAATAAAACTATATGATGCAATGAATATTCCTAGATAAATACACTTACCCAAACTCCAACAACCCTAAAAGAGCAATCTTGACTTGAATACTTGAAGGAGAAATGGAGATCAAATTTTGAGAGAATGGGGATGAAAATGGCGTGAATGTGAGGGTAGGGAAGAGAGAGAGTGAAAACCTCTAGGGGAATTTAGTCTTGAATATATATACTACAATACATATATTATATTAGGGTGAAAGACTTAATAAGGGATGAGCTCCATTCTTTATATTACATATACTTACAAGAATATAATGTACAAGATTAATTAATTGGGCTAAGAAATTCATCTCTAGACAATTAAATATATATAGAATAAGGAAAGCCCATATGTTGCCTTAAAGATAATACACATATATATTTATTAAGAAATTGGGCCATTGTAAGAATACTTTTAATCATAAGAATTGTAAGGATTCAAATTGAATAAATCCCTTACAAGAATAAATTCAAGAATTGGGCTCTGGATTAGAATAATTAATTTAGGCTCAGGAAATATATATATATATATATATATATATATATATATATATATATATATATATATATATATATATATATCCATGTATGAAATTGGAGGAACTAGCCCAATTAGAATAAATAAATTGCCCAAGGAATTAATTATCGGTCTCACGGCTTGCACGAATTTACGCGGTGTTACATGTACATCTTGCATAATACAAGTGAAGTTGAGCCATATTTAGATGAACATAAGACCTTGATTAAAGAGCAAAATCCAAGAAGGACAGACATGTGGATTGTGAGCGAACATAATCGTAATTTTATTAGTTGGTTCAAAAGTAAAGTTCTTAAAGATAAAAATGTTTCTGAAACTGTACGATGGTTAGCTCATGGGCCTGGTATGCAAGGCATATGTTATACTGGATATGATATTAATGGGTTTTCTTTTTATACAAAAGAGCAAGATGATATCAGCACTATGCAAAACAGTGGAGTTTCTTTAGTTGCAAATTCAATGCATTTCAGTAGTTCGAAAGATAAAAATCATGTGATTGCAGAGTTGTCATATTATGGTGTGATTGAAGAGATATGGGAGGTTGATTATGTTCAGTTTAGGGTGCCGATGTTCCGATGTAAATAGGTAGATAGTAAACACGGTGTGAAAGCTGATGAGTTAGGATTTACACTTGTAGATCTGAACAGGGAAGGTCACAAAAATGAGCAATTCATAATGGCATCCCAAGTAAAACAAGTATTTTATGTTACTGATCCTTGTGATAAAAAATGGCCAATTGTCCTTCATGGAAAGAAACAAATTACTAGTGATTTGAATGAAGATGTTAGTTTTGATATTGAGGAAATCCTACCATTTTCTTTAAGTTTATTGCCAGTCATTGTGGATAATGAGATAGATGAAGTGCATGCATCACGGGATGATCATCATGAAGGGATATGTGAGCATTGATATTACTTGTAATGCTTTTAACTTGTTCTTGTGTTTACAATATCTAAATATTTATATTTATGCATACTATTTTGTTTTGTCATTAACTAATAATTTCTTTGCTAAACAGACATTTCAGATAATCCCACTAATGATAGTACCACCCAAGATACTAATACACTGCTAAAAAAAAGAGGGGTGTCACTCGACTGAATAAATTAATTTTAGGGCGTGCTACTGTCGAAAAGAAGAAGGTAGTTGAATTTGAAGGACTAGAGTCGGTTGGAGAAAACAGCTCTAAATTCAAAAGTTATGTTGCATTGTTAGGACGAAGCAAAATTCCTATCACAATAGGTTCATGGCCTGAAGTCCCAGAAGAGATTCAAGAGAACATTTGGGATGATATCTTGGTATGTAACTTATTTTTATATTTAGATATTTACAAAAAAAACATTAATATAATTACATTTATACTAATCAGTAATCTTGTCTTGTAGAGTGTTTATGATATTCCCAAGACAGATAGTGTCTTGGGAAGGCTATGTTGTCATATGCGGGTGATCGGTAGAAAGACTTTAAATCAAGATTAAATAGAGACTATATATTCAATAATGACTCAAACAAGAACCCTTGTGATTCATACTCATTCATTGACCCAGCCACATGGAAACAATATGTTGTTCTTCGTCAAACTCCAGAATTTCAGGTATATATATATATATATATATATATATATATATATATATATATATATATACCTGAAATTCTGGAGTTTGACGAAGAACAACATCAAGAGCTACAAGCTAAGAATATTCATTATTATTCTCTCAAATATATTTAATATATATTACTACTTAATGGTTTCTTTTTATGTAGGCATCAAAAAAAAAACATCAAGAGATACAAGCTAAGAATATCCATCCACATAATTTAGCTCGAGGAGGCTATAAGAGATTGGAGAAGATTATGATGGATGAGAAGATGAAAGAACAAGAAGCTGCATAATCAGATCCATTGTATACAATTTCTCCCCTGTCTCCACCACCTAGACATGAAAAGTGGAAAAGGGCAAATCAAGAAATATTCGCCACGAAGCAACTAGATTGGTCATGGAAAAAATTGTAAGTAATTAAATATGTTATAATTTTTTACATTAATAATTATTTATGTTGAATAAATTGAACAAACTATAATAGTAATCCTTATTTAATATTGTTTATATGTGTTAGGATTCTCTCACTTTGCAAGCTTCTCAAGGAGAATTTGTTGAGACGGGTAGGCAAGATATATTGTCTAATGACATAGGTACTGATGAGCATTGTGGACATGTTAGAGCTATGGGAAGAGGGCATGACTTAAAAAGCTACTTTGGCCATGCAAAACGCTATCAAAGCCAGACGCCTACGCTAGAAGTTAAACAAATGATTAAAGTTGCAGTTACTGAGGGATTAGACAGTCAAAAAAGGGAAATGCAAGAGGAGTTTTCTAAACAACTTCAAGCAAGCATGGATGAGATGAGGAAGCAATTTGGTTTGATGCAGACTCCCATTTGTCAACCTACACAATCAAGGCGGGAGGATGACATATATGTAGATGTCGAGCCACAATCTCATCACAGTGAAAAAGCTAGTTCTCTAGACCCTTTTGCTGATTTACCGGCTGTAAGTAATCATTTATAGTTAATCTTATTATTATATGTTAAAACACAGTTTTGCTGATTTTTAAATATGGAATCGTGTAATTAGGAGCTTGATGCCAATTGTATTTGGAAGATCCCGTTAGACGTGTAGTGGCATTTGGGATAGCTTACAAGGGTGAAACGGTTCACGGGGTAGAATTAAATGCAGATCAAGTGAAAGTAAGTGTTGATAAAGTTATTGATCCAAGAGCAAAGGTACCATTCCCTACCGATGAGGTTCAGCTAGTAGGAGCTACAATGCATCAATTTGTTATTTGGTCAAAGAAGCTGGTAGAGTTATGCACTCAAGCTGATGAGGTATGTATTCTCAAAACTTTTGGTTCTTAAAAAGTATTTAACTTTGATAAGCACCAAGAATAACACTTATAAGGGGTCTTTATTAGATTAAAAGCGCATCGTTTTGACATCCGATTACAACAATTGCATGCATTTTAGCTCTAATGCGATTAAAATCTTCTAACAACATTTCTAGAAAGAGTTTTGAGGTATTTCACAGGTTGGAGAGGGATTTGAGGCTAAAATAGAGTAGAAGACAAACAAGCCGAATTGCAGTAGCGTCCCACGCAACCTCACACGCGTGTGGCTGAGCGTGGAATAATTCCTGTTGGTTTTATGACTTTTGGGTAGTCAAAGGCAGGCCAACACTACCTGTGGAAATAGCGAGAATATAGGAAATATGTAGGAAAATATAGTAAGAGAATAAATGTATTGTATTGCTCAGGATTGCTTCCCCCTTTCTCCGTGTGTGGAGGATCTATTTATACATATTTTGGGCCTAGAGCCCTACAAGGAATAAGAATCCTGGACCGCCCCATATTGGGAGTCCCTGTTACATTATAACTAATAAGCCCTAATCTTGTTAATATTACAAGTGCTAATTCTAATCCTTATCGAACTCTTCTGTAGCTTTGTGTTGAGGGTCATTCTTGGGCTTTCTTGATCCAATTGCTTTCTTGGGCCGGTCCATGTAGTCCAAGCCTAGTGTATTATCCATCATCCAATCCCCCACTTTCTTGAGACTTTGTGGATACGAAGTCTCTAGAAAGTATACTTGCTCTCTAGGGCCGGTTCATGTAGCCCAGGGCTAGTGTATTATCCATCATCCAGTCCCCCACTTTCTTGGGACTTTGTGGATACGAAGTCTCTAGAAAGTATACTTGCTCTCTTGGGCTGGTTCATGTAGCCCAGAGCTAGTGTATTATCCATCATCCAGTCCTCCACTTTCATGGGATTTTGTGAATACAAAGTCTCGGGAAAGTATAATTGTGCTTTTTTGTTTCGATCAATCTGTAAATAGAATTTTTTTTTCTTCCGTTGCCTAATGAGTATGTGTTTCTTTCACACGATGGTGGGAATACGAGTCTGCCACTGGCTAATGGGTATATGTCTTCCACTCGGTGATGGGTATATGTTTTCCACTCGGTGATGGGTATATGTTTTCCACTCGGTGGTGGGTATATGTCTTCCACTCGGTGATGTGTATATGTCTTCCACTCGGTGGTGGGTATATGTCTTAATGTCTTCACTCGGTGGTGGGTATATGTCTTCCATTGCCTAGTGAGTATGCGTTTCTTCCACGCGGTGGTGGGAATACGAGTCTGCCACTGCTAATGGGTAATGTCTTCCACTCGGTGGTGGGTATATATGTCTTCCATTGCCTAGTGAGTATGCGTTTCTTCCACACGGTGGTGGAATACGAGTCTGCCACTGGCTAATGGGTATATGTCTTCCACTCGGTGGTGGTATATGTCTTCCACTCGGTGGTGGATATATGTCTTCCATTGCCTAGTGAGTATGCGTTTCTTCCACACGGTGGTGGGAATACGAGTCTGCCACTGGCTAATGGGTATATGTCTTCCACTCGGTGGTGGGTATATGTCTTCCACTCGGTGGTGGGTATATGTCTTCCATTGCCTAGTGAGTATGCGTTTCTTCCACACGGTGGTGGGAACACGAGTCTGCCACTGGCTAATGGGTATATGTCTTCCACTCGGTGGTGGGTATATGTCTTCCATTGCCTAGTGAGTATGCGTTTCTTCCACACGGTGGTGGGAATACGAGTCTGCCACTGGCTTTTTTTTTTTTTTTTTTTTTTTTTTTTTTTATTGCCTAGTGAGTATGCGTTTCTTCCACATGGTGGTGGGAATACAAGTCTGCCACTGGCTTTTTTTTCTTTTTTTTTTCATTGCCTAGTGAGTATGCGTTTCTTCCACACGGTGGTGGAATACGAGTCTGCACTGGCTTTTTTTTTTTTTTTTTTTTTTCATTGCCTGTTGCCTCTGCCGTGGGAACCCAGCTACGCCACCATAACCGTTCGTGACTCCAAGTTTGATTCCATTGCAGTAGTTGATTCTAACATTCATACAAATAATCCAGCAATAGGAGTACACATACGTAATAATCGATTTCAGAACCAACTAAAATCAACTTATATATAATCAAACAGTACATGTATATATTTGTCGGTTTCAATTGATTTTGATTCCACGAACATATTTATAGGAATAAGCCTTAATTTATATGTCGTTCTCTTTATAATATATAATACATGATTGATAGTGTCAAACGATATAACACATAAATCATATGCAATAACAGATAATATGGATAAAAGCATATGGACAGTACGTACACAACAACCATATATGTTGATGATTCCGAACATGCAATTACTTATAGTATGGACAGGATATATAAAAGTATATATTGAATTGTGCATACATATACAACATATATGTTGATAAATAAGAAGACAAAATTTGTTTTCAACATATATTGTAATGTAAAGTACGTATTCAATTCCATCATCAAAGAAAGAAAACCTTCACTGGAATTTTTAACCATATAATATATGAAACAGTACCCACAATCAACTCAAATAGCACGCACAATGGTTTCAATCGTTTTTACTCCGACCAGTTATTAACCAAAAACCATTCGATAGTGAGAATCAATCAACTCGAAATTAAATAAACCTTACAATTAAAAATCCTCAAATATCATGAATCCTAATTGTAGTGATTAATCAATTTACAAGCAGGCTCTGATTAATCAAATTAATCAACTAAACAATATTCACGATCATGGATCATTAATTAAAAGAAGAATAAGGATAAAGACTTACTTGGTTCTGTGTAATCTCTAACTTGAATAACCAATAATGCTTCACATATCTAATCTGTTTCCCTAGTTGAGCCCTTAGAATTGTGTAGTCACCATGTTTCTCGAGTTCAGAGGAAAGTACGAAGCTTTTCCATATCGATCCCCACAGACGGCGCCAATGTTGGTTTTATGACTTTTGGGTAGTCAAAGGCAGGCCAACACTACCTGTGGAAATAGCGAGAATATAGGAAATATGTAGGAAAATATAGTAAGAGAATAAATGTATTGTATTGCTCAGGATTGCTTCCCCCTTTCTCCGTGTGTGGAGGATCTATTTATACATATTTTGGGCCTAGAGCCCTACAAGGAATAAGAATCCTGGACCGTCCCATATTGGGAGTCCCTGTTACATTATAACTAATAAGCCCTAATCTTGTTAATATTACAAGTGCTAATTCTAATCCTTATCAAACTCTTCTGTAGCTTTGTGTTGAGGGTCCTTCTTGGGTTTTCTTGATCCAATTGCTTTCTTGGGCCGGTCCATGTAGTCCAAGCCTAGTGTATTATCCATCAATTCCAGTGAGCTCCCACACCCATGACATCCCCAGGATTCACACCTTCTCCGACGTCATTCAATTCCCCGTCTCTCCCGGAAATGTATTCGCCTTTGGATTCTTCAATGTATTCTCCACCACCAAGAGAGCCCGGACCGTCTGTACCTCCACCACAACCTGAAGAGCAAAACACCAACTCCTCTAGCTTCAACATTCCGAGCTGGTTCACCCCAGTCACTGATTGGAGATCCCTCAAAAATTTCCAATACCAATTGCACTTGGAGCAAATGCAGAAGCTGGACGAGATTTCGAGAGAGATCAAGGAAATCAAGAGAACATGAAGGAAGGAAGAAACTGAAGAAAGAAAAGACAAATTTTGATGATGATGACTTGTGATTTGATAATTCTGAACAATTGATTGCGGACAATCTCTTTACTTTTGTTTATATTTTTAGCTATATTTCTGTTTATGTTTTATCTTGCACGTTTCGTCTAGCCAAAGACGTTAAACGTGGAGCTTATGGGAGGCAACCCACAAATAAGGAGAAGAAGGGACCACTCCACCAACAACCATGAAAGACCAATCTTAAAAGGTATAACTTCAACTCCTAATTTATTTCCTTACCTTTACTCTGACCGAGTTTTGAAGGGCAAACATAGATTGCAAAACTTTGATAAGGATGCAAATTGTAAGTATTTCTTTTATCCTGATTCAATGCCCTGTTTTGGTTTGCTTTATTTTCTGGAATCGCAAATGAAGAGCTGCATAAAATTGTTGTGTCGGATATAGTCTGTTTATTAGAACTGTTTTAGCCCAGTTCACACTTTTAAGTGTGGAAAAGGGGCGTGTGTAGAACCCTTAAACATATATCCCTTTTCCCCGTTCCTTATGGAAACATCGAGGACGATGTTTATTTTTAAGTGTGGAAAGGGTGTATGCTTCTTGAAACAGTTGATTGATTAAGTGATAAGGTATAGGAACCTAGAGGGTGTGTTATTGCCAATACTATCTAGGAGGGCTCCTAACCTTGTGCCAAGGATTGAATGTCTTAAATATGCTTTGGAAGCTTCACTTTGCACCAATTTGCACATTCCGACCCAAATTGAAAAATTTTTGATGAGTGCTTGCATGCTTTCAACTTGTATTTTGTTTGGACCTCAGTCAAGGATCTCTCGAAGTGGGAGTGCGAATCCTTTGAGTTTTAGAAAGATAAGAATAGCGAAGCCTGGAAACTGAATTAATCTTAGCAGGACATGGGGCAAAAGAAGAGCCTAAGTGAGCTTTGAGTGAAAACAATCCCTAATCCCTAGAAAAAGGCATGGGGGGTTGATATGGTGAAACGTGAATAAAGGCTTAAGGCCATTCCTAGAGATAAAAGCGAGGTGAGCCATCTTGTCTGGATAAGGGGTAACCATTGCACTGTCTTCGAAAAAGCATGGAGATCCATGTGAAGTCGGTTACCCCAAAGAGATCTTGAAAGATGAGAAAATAGAGAGGAAGTGAGCCACTTCGCTAGGATTTAGGCATCCATTGCACTGACCTTCGAAAAAACATGGATCTCCATGTGAAGTCGGGTAGCCTGATGACGTTATCCTAGGAAGTGAGAAAATAGAGTGATCGCCCAAGCCATGGCGATGAGCGGTCAATGTCCCTGCCCTCACTTATATAATGTAAAGAGGCTTTGGCGTTAGGTTGGAAATTGGCTAAGGGGTGAGCATCGGTCCCACTAGTCGGATCGGCTGGAGGCCCCTAGAAAATACGAGGTGAAAACTCTTTTGTCACTTGCATGCTTAAAGGTGTGAATAAAAACTTCTTATATAATATCCATCTTTCGAGACCTTGACTTCCTTAGCATATTTCTTACATTTGGTTGGCATGAGTTTAGCAGTCTTGGTAGATAGTGTAGGGGATTTCACCCGCTCAACTCCGAACACCTACACATCACTTGATTGGTTAACCGTGAAAGAAAGAACTATCCTTGGTGCTTAGATGATTAGCGTTTGAAAAAGTATGCTTGCTTGAGGACAAGCAAGGTTTAAGTGTGGAAACTTTGATAAGAACCAAGAATAGCACTTATAAGGGGTCTTTATTAGATTAAAAGCGCATCGTTTTGACATCCGATTACAACAATTGCATGCATTTTAGCTCTAATGCGATTAAAATCTTCTAACAACATTTCTAGAAAGAGTTTTGAGGTATTTCACAGGTTGGAGATGGATTTGAGGCTAAAATATAGCAGAAGACAAACAAGCTGAATTGCAGTAGCGTCCCACACAGCCTCACACGCGTGTGGCTGGGCGTGGAATAATTCCAGTGAGCTCCCACGCCCGCCACCACGTGTGGAAGCAAGCGTGGTCGGGCCCAAGGCCATTTTGGGAAATTTGTTCCCTTTTTGTCACCTATATAAATCCCTTTTGCCCTAAACCTAGAGGAGAGGAGAATAGATCAGAAAATTCATAGAATAGGGTAGAATAGATCTAGAGGGTTTTCTCCCCTCTTGGGGGAAAATTCCTTTCTTTCATAGTTTAGAATAGATCAAGGGCAAGAATGAAGATTGGGATTTCAAGATCAAGGTTGTAAAGATCCCTTTTCTAAGGGTGGTAACCATTCTCTTCCATTTCTAATTCAATAATTGTTTCTTTGAATTTTCCTTTCTTGTTCTTGTTTCTTAGTATGCTAGAATAGATTAGATAGGGGATTGGTGGCCCCATGGTAGATCTATGTGGATGTTTAATATTATTGCTTTGATTTGTGAATTGCTTGATTGTTGGATGTTGAACTTGTGTGGATGATGATCTTCAAGCTTTGTTCCTTTTGTGGCCACATTAGGTAGCAAACCCAAAGGAAGTGAGTGTGTGCACGATAGCGGCCACTCACGAGTCTAACTCACCCACATCTCCGCTCTTAGTCCGAAAGGACGAGATCCGAGAGGAGTGGTAGACAAAGTGTTCGATAAAATGCCCCAACCGAATGAGGATGTGGGAGTCCAAAGTGTGACGCCACTTGGTGATGTGCCACGAACTCCCTAGTCTATTCCACGACTTGCACTCGCAAAACCATCCAAAGATAGACCACATGGAAAAGCCTAAAGCCCCAATCTCCACTTTACTTTTCTTTACTTTACACAACCTCTATCAACCTTCCCCTCTTACAAATGAATCCAATCCTTCGCATTCCCGTAACTCTTTCTCTTCAACCTCTTAGATGCCAACACACTAATTCGATTCCCATTCGTCATCCTTGAGAGACACGACACTCGGGGAGTCTTGACTCTTCGTTTTACCACATCCACATCCACAACTCACCCCATACTCAAAGCATCAAATTTACTTTTTAAAAATAGTAATTGTTACTTATATTGAACAGTTAAAAAGAATGTCCAAATTGTCGATTGAATCAGCTGTGCAAAAATCTTCTGTTGATATGATTATTGTGACACCCCAACCTTACACAAGCTGAGATAGATAAATCTCAACACAACAGCTGCCTATCTCAACCAACAACATAACATAGCGGAAGCGAATTTAAAACTTAAGGGGGCATCATGCCACATCTAGGTAGACAACACAGCCTAGATGCACAGGCTAACCATAAGAACTGAACTAAACTGTCATGCATAGATAATCCTCAAACCACGTTCAACAATATCCAACAACTAGTCAAGAGTATGTAGAAATCTCAAATGGCACACAGGCCCGAAAACCAAAGTCTAAACAACATAAACTAAGTCTAAGCATCGTCACAAGGTAGGCTCTAACGCGCTCGCGCTCAGACTTACTCCATACCTGGAAAACACGCAAAGAACCATTAGCAAAAGACTGCTAAGCAACCATCATTCACACCCGCAAGGAGATATAGATATACATAAGCTTGTAAATAAGTTTACACACCCATATAGAATATAAACACCAACAAACTGTTCAATAGTTCAAAACGGATACTCAACAACAATAAACTGAACGAATCATAAACCAAGACTCATCCAAACAAAGCCAATATCCAATAACGAGAGTACAAGACAACAACAAATCCATAACCAAGATACCAACTGAACAACAACCATAAGAAACAACCAACCATAACCAAGAACATCGAGATATCAACCGATCACACACAAGGACTCACAAGTACATAAACCAAGAAAGAATCCCAACTCCAACCTCCAAACCCTCATACCAACCATCATACCAAGCCAAACCCACAGTCAGAAGTCAGAAGTCAGAAGTCAGAATCCAGAAATCTGGTACACAGGGGTGATGAGCCCAATCACAGGGACCGAAGTCCAATCACAGGGACCGTAGTCCAATCACAGGGACCGAAGTCCAATCACAGGGGTAATCAACCCAATCACAGGGACCGAAGTCCAAAGTCAGAAGTCAATAGTCAATAGTAGCACAGTCAACCCACCCAACAACCTCCAAACGATACCAAGAAATCCACCATCACATACTCATACTCCAACCTCAACCCAAAACAACCAACAAAGTGTTCATCTCAACTATGAACACAAACCAACTCCCAGGTAATGAATTCAAGGAATCAATAAACCATGAGTACACAAAAAAGGAAACCAAAGACATGAATCAATACTCCAAGATATGGTATAAATACCCAACAAACGGCATGAATAACTACTCCAAAGACATGGTAAAATACCCAACAAAACATTCCAACAATATTCAGAACAAAGGGGAACAAACAAACAACAACAACCAAGAACAGGTCTCTGGAATCGGACTCCCAGTGACCATGCGGAACACCTCAACGGAGCTCACTCCTCCGCCGCCCTCCTCCGCAAGGAGGAGACGGTCCCCCTCAACGGGCCATCCACCTCCGCCCGTGTCCACCGCTCCAACCTTGCGGATCTCCTCGGCGGGTTACATTATACCGCCTTGGACCTCCGCAAGGTCAACCCCAACTCCTAGAAACAGTTTCTGCCCAGACGCAAAAATACCCTTCCAGAATGCAATAATCAGATCAAAATACACCAACATTTCATCTATTTAGAGGCCAAAAAAATATGGAAATCCAACTAGCAAATGATCATGACAACAAGATCAAGAAATTCCAACAAAATACAACCAAGAATAGGGCTAAACACCAAGAAATTTCAGGATTTTCAACACCAAAAATATCATATAAAATGAGAGTGTAAAAATAGATTTTGATGGACATAGTGGTTATCTCAAGGAGCTCTTTCCACCTAGCCAAGCCTCAACAATGATCACAAAGCTCCACCACCTTCTTGATCATCTTTTACCCACAGAACCCCAAAAGAACACACATAAGAATATGCATAAAGACTAGTAAAACCATAAAATGCAAGGTAGATTCTTAGCTAGATGCACTTACCCAATCCTAAACAAGCTTAAAGGAGCAATCTTTACTTGAAAACTTGTAGGAGAAATGAAGATCAAATTTGGAGATAAATGAAGAGGAAATGGCGTGAGAGTATAGTGTAGGGAGGAGAGGGAGTGAAAACCTTTAGGGATTTTTAGTCTTGAATATATATACTACAATACATATAATGTATTAGGGTGAAAGACTTTAATATGGAATGGGTTCAAATCTTATATTATATTACTTACAAGAATTAATATGTACAAGATTAATAAGTTGGGCTAATGAATTCATCCCTTACAATTAAATACATATATTAGAATAAAGAAGCCCATAAGATGTCTTAAAGACATTATACTTATATATATTAAGAAATTGGGCTATGTAAGAATATTTTAATTATAAGAATTTTAAGGATCCAAATTGAATAAAATCCATTTCAAGAATAAATTCAAGAATTGGGCTCTTGATTAGAATAATTAAATTAGGCTCAAGAAATATATATATATCTATGTATTAAATTGAAAGAACTAGCCCAATTAAAATAATTAAATTGCCCAAGGAATTAATTATCGATCGTAAGGCTTGAACGAATTTACGGGGTGTTACAATTATAGCTGATCCGACTTCTTTGAGTCCTTTATGTCAAAAGGCATATAAAGTTGCTCGAAAACTAGAACAAAATCTTGTGGTGCATATGTCTCGTGATATTGTGGGCGACATTGAATATGATGTATATCTTGAGAAGTTGAAGATCATGCGGTTTTTGAATATGGAGATGATGGATATTTCTTGTTTGCAGTTCTTTATAAGGTATAAATTCTTTGCTATTATTTGTTTATAGTATTTCTCATTTCATTTATTAGATATATATATGATTGGATGTATTTTTGTAATAGGTGTCTGTAAAACGAATTTCATTTGGCATCAAAGACCACGTATGGCTTTTTAGATCCATCTTACATTCAACCAAAGTTGACGACTAAAGAACAACGAACAGGGTATATAAATGTCACCATGCAATACGGACGGAAAAAATGTTATTTAGCCCCTTACATTTATAAGTAAGTTTTAATTGCTTTAAATAAAATAACTTAAATACAATGTCCTTTTATTACATATTATATTTACTTACAACTGTCCAATTATTTGTTTGTAGGGAACATTGGATGTTGATGACAATTTGTCCACTATTATATGAAATCTATTGGTTTGATTCCGTTGGACGCGAACCACGTCAGGACATTAAAGGCATAGTTGAAACGTCGGTAAACTTATAACTAATTAATAGTTATTATACATAAAGTACGGTGCCATATAGTATTTATGTATACATATCTCTTATATTTATAGGTGTGTGAAATCGACATTACATTCCAAAGGAAAGAAAACAAATCGTCAACCAAAATGGATTAATTGTTTGGTAAGTATTTTATACATTTGTAAAACTACATATATTTCATTGTTTTTAGTTAAATGAATTCTTAATTGTATTATAATTCAAATATAGTGTGCCAAACAAGTTGGAGCTACCGAATGCGGGTATTATATGATGAAGTACATGTTTGAAATTCTTTCCAAAGAAGCATACGAAGGAATGGATAAGACAAGTAATTGAAGAAAATACATTTCTCATTCAAATTTTAAAAATACTAGCTTAAATTAGCTTACTAATTATTATTTATTACTTTTCAACATTATAGATAGTGGAGACTGGAGAGAGTTGGTTCATTGAGCTACAATCAACAAGAGATTGATGAAGTTAGAGACAAATGTGCCAAGTACTTCATTGATGAATGGATTAATACATCGCATTAGTATGTTAAATAGTAATGTGAGATGTATGTATTGCTTTTATTGCTTTTGGTACAAAGTTTGGGAGAAGATTATTGCTTGTATTAATTAATATAAATCATTTTTTATGAACTTGTGTTATTAATTAGTATCAATTGTGAGATTTATTGCTTTTATTAATTTTGATATTATAAATATAAATTGTACAGGTTTTGAATGTGATTGTGATAGCTATATATATTTGAGCAGGTTTTGGGTGTAAATAGAAAAATAAAATGAATATTAAAAAAAAAAATTTACCCTACAACGTCGGCTAGTCTTATTAGCCAACGTTGTAGGGTAATTTTTTTGTTTTTAAATTACCTACAACGTCGGCTATTTGCAAAGAGCCGACGTTGTAGGGTATTTTAGTAGTTTTTAAATTACCTACAACGTCGGCTATTTGTAAAGAGCCGACGTTGTAGGGTATTTTAGTAGCTTTCAAATTACCTACAACGTCGGCTATTCTTAAAGAGCCGACGTTGTAGGGTATTTTAGTAGCTTTCAAATTACCTACAATGTCGGATATTTATAAATAGCCGACGTTGTAGGGTATTTTAGTATTTTTTAAATTACCTACAACGTAGGCTATTTATAAATAGTCGACGTTGTAGGGTATTTTAGTATTTTTTAAATTACCTACAACGTCGGCTATTTATAAAGAGCCGACGTTGTAGGGTATTTTAGTAGTTTTTAAATTACCTACAACGTCGGCTATTTATAAAGAGCCGACGTTGTAGGGTATTTTAGTAGTTTTTAAATTACCTACAACGTCGGCTATTTGTAAAGAGCTGACGTTGTAGGATATTTTAGTAGTTTTTAAATTACCTACAACGTCGGCTATTTGTAAAGAGCCGACGTTGTATGTTTACCTTACAACGTCGGTTAACATTTAGCCGATGTTGTATGTGTACCTTACAACGTCGGTTAACATTTAACCGACATTGTATGTGTACCCTTACAACGTCGGCCAAATCAACATCGGATTTTAGCCGACATTAAAGGGCCCATTTAGCCGACGTTAAAAGCCGTCTGTGTAGTAGTGATATTGTCCGTTACCAATTTTGACTTTTGATATCGCTGTTTTATCAATCTCTTTGAACAGTGACTCATCAAAAGTCATGTGATTGGTGCATCCACAGTCAATTAGCCAAACATTGTTTGAAATTTGGCTTGCAAAACAAGTCGCAACAAAAAGTTGTTCCTTTTCTTGTTCTTCATCCTCTACTTGAGTCTGTTGCAGTTTGTTTTTGCAAAAATTTTTCACATGACCCATTTGATTGCAAGAAAAACATTTCACATCAAGTCTAAACTAGGGATGTCAATCTGGCTCGAACCCAATGGGCTAGCCCGAAACCGACAAGGCTATAGCCCGAACAGGTTAGCCCGATAAAAAATTAGCCCGATGAGCCCGAAATCGATTAGCCCGATGGCCCGATAGGGCTAGCCCGAAATTAAATGGGCTAGCCCGATAGCCCGAACAATTAAAAAGTTAAAAAATAGTTTTTATTATAAAAGTGATGTGAAACATAACATACTTGGAATTTATAGGTGAGTTCATCTTTACTATTAATTTTTTTATCACTAGGTACATTTTTAAATTAAATTTTAATGAATATATAAATATAAATATATATGACATATAATTAATAAATAAATAATTATAAATATATATATATATATATAGAATATTAATCAAATGTGGCCGTGCTCTTAGGTGTGGCCGTGCGGTCACACACCACTCAATGTTACGAAATACACCACTCAATGTTAAGAAACACACCACAATGAAAATATACAAAAACACCATAAAACACACCACACACCCAAAATAATGCACCATAACTCCCATGTCCCTAATGGTGCATTTGCTAATACTGTGTGGTGTATATTTGCATACCTAGTGGTGTGTTTTTGGGTGATGCGTCCCTAACGATGCATATTTGTGTGGTGCATTTTCTAACACTGAGTGGTGTATATCTGTATACATAGTGGTGAGGCCGCACTGTTCACACATAAGAGCACGACCACACTTGAACATGACCCTATATATATATATATATATATATATATATATATATATATATATATATATATATATATAGATTTTGGTTCAGGTGCGACCGTTCTCTCCCGTGCGGCCGTGCGGTCACACACCACTCAATGTTACGAAATACACCACTCAATGTTAAGAAACACACCACAATGTTAAGAAACACACCACAGTGCATATTTGTGTGGTGTGTTTCTTAACATTGAGTGGTGTATTTCGTACATTGAGTGGTGTATTTCGTAACATTGAGTGGTGTGAATCTCACGGTCGCACGGGAGAGCACGGCCGCACCTGAACCTGACCCTATATATATATATATATATATATATATATATATATATATATATATATATATATATATATGGTCCGGATCAGGTGAGGACCTATAGTTAGGTGAGGACGTGAGGACTAATCCAGAGCACTCATTTGTTTTGATCTAAAGGCTATTATTATCCCATCTAAAAATAAGGTGTTACTTGTTATTTAATGCATAAAGGGCAAATGAGTCAATTGTAACAAATCCCTTCTGCATGGGATCAACT
>CP025651.1:14258674-14305620 GCA_003576665.1 Ipomoea trifida
CATTCATAGCTAATTGCGTGAAGACCAATATTGAACTCATTAATTAGTTGTATAGACTGTACAAAGAAATAGTAGGGAGTTACTCTGCTGCAGGAGCAATAAGTGTAGATTTCCACAATTTCAAGCGAGACTTACAAGCATACATTGATGGGCGGGATGCACAACTACTCATAGATCAATTCTTCAAGAAGAAAGAGGTATGTCCGACATTTTATTTTGATTATGATTTGGATGAACAACAACAGTTAAATCGTGTATTCTGGGTGGACCCAATGGCACGACATACTTACGCTTACTTCGGGAATGTAGTGTCATTCGATACAGTAATAACAGGTGCGTGCTTTCCTGTTACTTATACTGTGCAATATTGTGTACTTTAACGTGCAATCTACAAGAGTTAGTTATGCACCTATGCAACTCTGACATCTAATCTCTAATCATACGTTTCCGTACAGATACAAATTAGTCCTATATGGGTCATGCATGATATAAACAATTAGCAGAATGCTATAGAAGACAAATCCAAAACTTTCAGAAATAAGTTATGGGCAGTGTTACACTCATGCGTGGTGCTAGTCAATGGGGACACCGATCGTGTAGAGGATCTCACACAAATTCTCCGAGAACACAAGTATGCTTTGATTTAAGACTATGGCCCAATCGAGCGAAGCAAGAGAAACATATAAATCATTGTGGAAAAAAACAAGGGTAGTGGCAAAAGGTTAAAAGGCAAAAGGGGGATAGTAATCAAAGGAGGATCAAAGCGAGAACGTCGTTGTCACAAATGTGATCAATATGGACGCCATGATAGTCGTAATTGCACAAATGTGCATGAGTACAAATTAAACTTTGGAATGTTTGCGTCTGTAATGGTATTGGTCACTCTTAATTGTTTCAAAACAATGGAACACCTGCTTTTAGAATGTATGATTATATCTGTTATTTAATTTGAATACTTTTATAATGGTTGCTTTTGGAGTGGTTTTGTCAAAGTTGATTTAAACTCTGTAATGTTAGGTGTACATAAATATCCCACAAATGGACATAAACACAATATACTCTAATTGTGTAGCACAGGTCTAGATCAAGTGCAACACACAACACATTGGTGTACAATGGAGTACAACGGACTGTGCATTTTGGGAATGAATTAACCCAGACTCCTGTGCATTCTGGAAAAACCAAAAAGACAATAATTTATATTAGGGGAAAGGACTAAACACAAAAAGCTTTGTAACTAGGAACCTATATTTGTGAATGTACAAATTAATTGACCACCATCCAATATTACTAGTTGGTATATGGATGATTTTATCTGTTATTTAACTTGAATTCTTTTATAATGGTTGCTTTTGGAGTAGTTTGGTCAAAGCTGATTTAAACTCTGTTATGTTAGGTGTACATAAATATCCCACAATTTGGACATAAACACATTATACTCTAACTGTGCAACGCAAGTCTAGATTAAGTGCAACACACAATACATTAGTGTGCAATGGAGTAGATCGAACCATGCATTTTGAAAATGAATTTTGAAAATGAATTTATATTAGGAGAAATGAAATCTTTGCAACCAGCAAGCTATATTTGTGAAAGTACAAATTAATTAGCCACCATTCAATATTATAGTACAAATGAACATGCTACCCTTCCAATACAAAAAACACGACACTAGAATTGCTTTAGCAAAAAAAAAAAAAAAAAAAAAAAACAATGGTGCACTATACAACACAAAAACCACCAAACACCTAAAGATTCATAAAAACACACAAAAAAATAACTACCATTTAATGTACGTTAACTTGCACAACCAAACGACTTGCGGTCATACTCCAATGCACTTTGAATTACAAAATGCTTGTCAATGTTGATATTGGACACCAAGATATCGTGCATGAACTGCTTACGCAATGCGGCGCACACGATCAGCTCGCTTAGGAAGCTTAACAAACACAAAAACGAGGCAAGGAAGGCTTACTGCAATGTCCACAAAGAATACACCAGTTAGAAACATGAACCCACTTTAAAGACTACAAATTCAGGATAGTAAAACACATGTGCCAACTGTGAATGCACGTACATTGCAATGCACTGCTAAACCATTACTTACACACAACAAATATCACCACGTTGCACAACACCCATCATGAAATGTCAAACACGTGCCAGTTGTGAATGCACGATTAAATACTCTACGATGCACCGCTAAACCATTACTCACGCACAACAAATATCAGTACGTTGCACAATACCCATCATGAAATGTCAAACACGGAAAAAGAAGTACTACGAGCACGGTGGTAAAATTGGAATCAATAATACAAGATAATTGTTTCATAACCAAGTCGGCAGGAGCGTTGCCATATTTAGACTGGTTAGTAGCAAGAGCAGGACAATTGTCTATGAAATCCATTTTCATCTTCTTCAAGTCCATACTTATGACGTAATAGTACAATGTCCATGATCACGTAGTGGGAAAAGGAAGTACACCAGCAAAATAAAGTCATAAACGGAAAATAAAAACCATATAAAGCAACATGAGTACCGTGGTCCATCTGGAAGCATAGAACCAGATAGGGTTCTCTGGTTTTCTTCCTTCTTCTCTGTCATTCAAAACACTAGACCAAACATCAACAATAGCAACCCTCCTACAAAGATGAAAAATCAACAAGAATGTACAACAACAAACATATTTATGAACAATAGTGATAAATGAAGTGCGCAACAACGAAATGAGATAAAAACGAATGACAAGTTCATACCAACACAAAGAGAAATAAATAAAATTTTATAAACAACAACAACCAACACATATGTCTTAAAAATATTTTTAAAAACAACAACAAAAACACCTCATGCCAAAAAAATGAAGACAAACAATTGCAAACGGGACTTGGACGCACAACATCTTGGATAGTTAGATACAGTAAAACCTCTTATGTGATTCTAAAATATTAGACAAAAAAAGAAAGAAAGAAATGGAATGGAATGAAATTGAATTCTTTATTTGCTTGATGTGACTAATGATAGTGAGTTGCTATGGTTAACTTCATTTCATCTTTGGTTGTTTTATTTCATTTTTAATTAAACTTGGAGCAAGAAAGCTTGCTATATTTCTTGAACCCAACTGACCTGCAGATTGAGCATTACATTCACACACCTTTTTATTTATTTATTTATTTATTTTTACATAACTAGTCTAGTTTCAGACAGCTCACACTAGTTTATAATGTTCATAACTATATACAGACAACTCACTGTTTCAACATATTACATTCACAAATTGCATGATTATAGAATAGCTAATAGCAATGTATAGATAACCCGTTCCTATTCTTCTAACGTGATCAAATCAATGGATAAGACAAAATGCACGAATGGGTAGCCTAGGGCTTAGAGAGGTGATAATAATACACAAATTAAACACCAGTGAGAGTCGTTCACGCCAGGACAACAGTCATAAAAACAGATAATGCAACAAAATTGAAACCAATAACGCAAAACACAAACCCCTAGATAGAAGACGCAAGAATGTCGGATGGTGTACCTGTGGTTTTGGCGCTTTCCCCTGTCGGCGTGCAGTCAGCAAATGCGCTCTATTCCTGTGCAATCAGCGGATGCGCTCTTTCACCGGCTATGCAATGGAACCCAACAAACGAAATCGACCGATACGCAGCTTCGCAAAAGGGGGATTTTTTTTGGGGGGGGGAGGGGGACGGAACTAAGATAATGAGATTACACAATTAAGTAAAATAATCTTTAATTTGGAATTGGAAAGTACATTAATGCTGTAACACCCCGTAAATTCATTTCGAGCCTTCCGATCGTTAATTAATTCCTTGGGCAATTTAATTAATTCCAATTGGGCTAATTCTTTCTATTTAATATATATACACTTGTACATATATAATCTAGAGCCTAATTTAATTATTCTAATCAAGAGCCCAATTAATTGAATTTATTCTTGTAAGGGATTTTATTCAATTTGGATCCTTACAACCTTTGTAATTAAATATTCCTACAAGCCCAATTTATTGATCTTATATTATATATATATATATATGTAATGATCCTAAGACATTTTATGGGCTTTCTTATCCTAATCATTATATATAATTGTAAGGGGTAAATTCATTAGCCCAACTACTAGTCTTGAATATATATAATTAATTCTTGTAGCCATCCTATTATACACTTAAGCCCAATTCCTATTAAAGTCTTACACCCTAAATATTGTATGTATTCTTAGTATATAATTTGAAGATCAAAATTACCCTAAAAGTTTACACTCCTCTTCCTCCCCTACAAACAAATCCCACGCCATTTCCCCTTCATCTTGCATCCAAAATTCATCTTCATTTCCCTACAAGTTTTCAAGTAAAGATTGCTCTTTTAAGCTTGGTTAGGAGTGGGTAAGTGCATCTATCCTAGAATCCATCTTGCATTTTGTGTTTCTATTAGTCTTTATGCATGTTCTTATAAAGTTCTTTTGGGGTTCTTTGGGAAAAAGATGATCAAGAAGGAGGTGGGGCTTAGAGGACTAGCTTGAGGCTTGATTGGATTGAGAAAAGCTCTTAAAGGTAACCACTATGTCTATCAAAATCTATTTTATTCACCTATTATATATATGATGTTCTTGGTGTTGGAAATCCTGAAATTTCTTGTTATTTGGCCTATTTCTTGGATGTATTTTGTTGGATTTCATCTTGATCTTTTGCCTAGTGTTGTATGATCATTGATGGTTTGGATTTCCATGTTTTTGGCCTCTAATTTGATGTAATATTGGTGTATTTTGGTCTGAAATTGCTCTCTGGAATTGGAACATTTTCGTGTCTGCTTTGTTTCTGGAATCTGGGATGGTGGGTGACCTTGCGGAGAACCCCAGCGGCACAATGTAACCCGCTGGAGTGTTTCGCAAGGCCACGGCGGTGGTGATGAGCGGTTGAGTGGGTTCCGTGGTGGAGGACCGCCTCCTCCTTGCGGAGGGGTGCGGCGGAGGTCAGTGGACCGTCGAGGTGTTCCGCAAGAACACTGGGAATTTCGTTCCCAGTGAACTGCTTTCTGTTGTTGTTGTCTGTTGTTGGCCCTTTGTTCTGATTATTGTTGGATTGTTTTGTTGGGTATTTTGCCATGGTTTTGGAGTATTTATCCACGCTTTTTGTTGGGTAATTACTATCATAATTTGGAGATTGATTCATGTCTTTGGTTTCCCATTCTTGTACTCTTGGTCTATTGATTCTTGGAATTCATTAACTGGGAGTTGGTTGGTGTTCATAGTTGAGATGAACACTTTGGTTGGTTGTTTGGGATGGTGTTGGAGTATGAGCATGTGATGATGGTTTGTTGGTATCATTGGGAGTTGTTGGATGAACTAACTGTGCTACTATTGATTATATTCGGGTTCATTACCCCTGTGATTAGACTCCGGTCCCTGTGATTGGGTTGATTACCCCTGTGATTGGACTCCGGTCCCTGTGATTGGGCTTTTGCCCCTGTGATTGGGTTCATTACCCTTGTGATTGGACTTCGGTCCCTGTGATTGGACTACGGTCCCTGTGATTGGGTTTTTACCCCTGCGTACCGGTTTTCTGGATTTGACTCTTGATTTGTGATTATGAGATGGGTTTGGTTTGGTGGCTGGTTTTGGGGATTTGGAGGTTTGGAGTTGGATTCTCCTTTGGTTGGTTTGTGAGTCCTTTATGTTATTCGGTTGTACCTTGTTGTTCTCATTGAGTTTGGTTGGTTCTTTTGGATGGGTATTCAGTTGGTATCTCGGTTATTGGTTCGTTCTTGTGTTATGCTTTCTTGGTTGGATATTGGCTTTGCTTGATTGAGTTTTGGTTATTGATTCGTTCAGCTTATCGTTGTTGAGTATCGGTTTTGAACTGTTGAACAGTTTGTTGGTGTTTATATTCTATATGGGTGTGTAAACCTATTTACAAGCTTATGTATATCTATATCTCCTTGCGGGTGTGAATGGTGGTTGCTTAGCATTCTTTTGCTAATGGTTCTTCGTGTGTTTTCCAGGTATGGAGTAGTTATGCGAGAGTGCGCTAGAGCTTTTCTATTTGAGGATGTTTAGCCTTAGTTTTATGATGTTTAGTCCTGGTTGTTGGGCCTGTGTGCCACCATGAGATTTTATGACATTATATACTTTTGACTTGTAATTGGGTTTCGAGGATTATGACTTGAGGATTTATTCTATCTTTTATATGACAGTTTAGTTTGATTCTTATGATTAGCCTGTGCATCTAGGCTGTGTTTATACCTAGATGTGACATGACGCCCTTAAGTTTTAAATTCGCTTCCGCTATGTTATGGTTTTTGGTTGAGATAGGCAGCTGTTGTGTTAAGTTTTATCTATCTCAGCCCGTGTGAGGTTGGGGTGTCACAAATGCCCTCTTCAGCGTGAATTTAGAAAAAAAACGCAAACCTAAGCTTAAAAATAAAAAATAAAAAGCAATTAAATCACAGCCATCAGATGATTTAAAAAAAGGAGCAGATAAGTCCACAAGTTCTCACCTAACTATAGGTCCTCATTTGATCCTTAATCTATATATATATATATATATTATATAATATATATTTATATTTATATATTTATTAAAATTTTATTTAAAGATGTACCTAGTGATAAAAAAAAATAGTAAAGATGAACTCACCTATAAATTGTTAATTTGTTATGTTGGTATTTAATATTTAGATATTAGATTTTGGATTTGAGTTATATGATGTTTCATGCATAGTTATTACGACGCCCCGTTAAGTCGCGACACCCCTTGACCGTCTTGTCGCTTAAGAAAATGTTAAAATTTGGGGGTCTTAAACCGAACCGAACACCGAACTGAATTAAATTCAAACCGAAATCGAACCGTTGCAATTGCATTTGTTTAATTTTAATGTGCTCAATGCTCATCCGGTTGACCCGTTCTAACGAATCCGGATCCGGTTGACGACTTGACCCGTTTTATCGAATGTAAGTATTCATTTTCGATTTTAGTTCAAATAGTGTAACCCGCCCGATAAGCCCGACAACCCGAAGGTTAGGGTTAGGGATAACCCGAATCCGAGATTAAAATAATAATTAACCGGCAACCCGAATCCGATAAGCCCGACAACCCGACAGGGCTAGCCCGAAACCGATAGGGTTGGCCCGATTGACATCCCTAGTCTAAACCAACAATATTTTTCCAAGTGTGAGGTTTTCTTACAATGCTGGCAGGGAGGGAATTTTCCTCTATTGGCTCCATTTTGACTTCCCTTCTTCTTCCAGGGTTGTTGCTGGTTTTTGCCTTTTGGTTGGATTTGACTCACCTCATTTGCTTTGAACGCTCCCTCAATGTTACTTTCATTCCTGTAGGTCCTTCTTTGTTCTTGAGCTTCAAGTGCATGAAGAAGGTCTGCTAGAGATATTTCTGACAAATCTCTAGACTCTTCAACGGAGGAGATTTTTGATTCAAATCTTTCTGGCAAAGTTACCAATATTTTCTCAACAACCCGATCATCAGGAAGTTCTTCTCCCAATAATCTAATTTTGTTTACCACCTTCTTCAATCTTTCAGAGTAATCTTTTAATGATTCTGTCTCTTTTATTTTATGCATCTCATATTCCCTTTTCAAGTTCAAGACTTGCATTCTTTTTGTCCTATCATTTCCTTCATATTCATTTTTCAACAAATCCCATGCATGTTTTGCAGTTTTACAGGTCATGATTTTTGTAAAAACTTCATCTGTTAGTGCCAAGTGAATGCATGTCTTGGCCTTATTCGTCTTCTTCTTTTCCTCCCTGTACTCTCTCATTTGGGCAATTGTTGGATCTTCAGGAAGTGTTGGAACTTCATCAATTTCCATCATTTCCAATAGGCAATGTGCTTCTAAGTAAGTTTCCATTTTCACAGACTATGCATGGTAATTTTTTCCTATGAAAACGGGGGGTTTAGACAAGAAACTATCTCCTGCCATTTGAGGATAAAGTTTTCAGGTCTTATATGATAAGAGGTCCTCACTGATTCACTCACACAGGTCCCTTAAGAAAAAAGGCTCGGATACCACTGTGTTGGCTAAAAGATAGTGAAATCTTAGACTACCGTAATCGCTATCTAAGATTGTGAAAGAGTCTCCCAATGATTAAATCTAATTGCTAGATTTATTAGTTGACCCTTTAACTGCTTGCTGATCTAGTGCAGAGATAAGAACAATGCATTTTAAATGTAATTATGAAACACAGATATTAAAGTAGTAAGAACACTAGAAATTGGTAACCTAGTTCGGAATCTCAATTCCTATGTCTGGGAGGCATCACTCTAATTGCCCAACTCTTCATTGATCTTTGCTGTGAAATGTACCACCAATTTACAGTTTGAGATTCACGCGGTAACTCTAGAAAATCATCACTGTCTCCATTCTAGAGTTCAACCTTGAAGAGTTGATAAGAACTTGATCTCCCGATCTTCTTGAATTGAGGCTCCCCCTCAATGATAGCACGACTGGCATTCAGAGTGAAGACTTGCCCTATACTTCTTCCGGGAAGATGTATCTTGAATCAAAGGTAAGCTTTGTCAAGATTTCTTGTAATCACATATATGGAAACTTTCACATTTAGATCTCTGTGTAGAAAACTCTCCAACCCGTTTATAAGGGATTAGTCTCATATATATCTTGCTCTGGTTCTGGTAAGTTGTTGGAGTTTCCGTAACTGATCCTGATCCTCTTTCTTGTCTTTGTACAGTGTCTTGTTCAGTGAGCTGTCTTCAAAGTCTTCCAAGTCTTCTGAACTTTTTACTGAACTAAACTATTGTAAACCTAGAATACTAT
Organism: Ipomoea trifida; assembly: GCA_003576665.1. Taxonomy (NCBI): domain Eukaryota; kingdom Viridiplantae; phylum Streptophyta; class Magnoliopsida; order Solanales; family Convolvulaceae; genus Ipomoea; species Ipomoea trifida. The sequence goes on from CP025651.1 coordinate 14,267,489, forward strand.
CAGAGAACCTGTTTTTGAACTATCTGCTGAACTAACTGAATTGTCACAAGAGCTTAGTACAACTTAGGGAGTTTCAAAACATTTTTCACTTAGTAATTTTATTAACAATCTCCCCCTTTGTAGCAAGTTTCTTGGCAATTCACAACAATCTTCCTAAAGCATCAGAGATAGTAAAAAAAAAACAGTGTTCATTCAAATAACACAGTCCTAAAAACAAATTGAACTTGAAGATGATTATATCATCAGCATAAAGCAAAATAAGCTAACACATGAGACCCTATTACAATATTTCTGAAATACAAAAAAAAACTTCTTAGCAGATCTAGGGGTCTTCAAACCAAAAAAAAACTTCTCCCAAAAAGTAACCAAGTAACACGGTAACCAATGCTTAGAAAGGTTGTTCCTACTCCCCCTATTGCTAGGAACTTGTGAATCTGTAGCCACAAGACTCCTTAGCAGGACCAAGTAGAAATACAACCCAGATATTAGAACATAATCATTCAGATTCTGAGGACTCATCCTCCTGGCTGTTCATAGTGGAATCAACTTTTGGTGGGTTTTCAGCAGTCTGTTCATCGCTTGCCATAGAAGGATCAGTAGGTGGTTCAGCAGTAGTAGCAGTCATTTCTTGATCTCTCAACCTCAATTGTTCACGCAATTGCATCTCAACTGTTCTCTTTTCAACAAGTATCTGTATGATTGTGGTGAGATCTTTGATGCTTCTGTCAAGGTGCTGGGCTGTGAGTTTGCTAGTGAAAGGGGCATCAAGGTTCAGGGCTGGGGCTGAGCTACTTGCATGTTCTGGAAAGATTTCAAGCACATGAGTTCCTTGTTTGAGTCTGACATCAATCGTTCTAACTTGTGGAGCTTCCATAGGCTCATTCTGCTCAGGTTTGAATCCTTGTGTGCGCAGTACTCCATAAATTGTGCAGGGAAAAGGTAGCTTCACTTTGCTTTCCTTTGATTCTGGTTTCTTGAAAGATGCCACATGTTTGAAGATTATGTCACCTAAGTCAACGGGAATACCTTTTCCTATTTTGTAGATCAAGGTGGCCATGAGCAAGTTTAATCCTCCCCTGTGTTCATTTGGCATCTAATTTGTCATGGCTATTTTATGCAGAATTGCATACTTTGTTGTCAAGGATTTAGCAGGCAGCATGTTGGTTTCAGCAAGCCAATAGCTATAGGTTCCTCTTGTAATGACCTTTGTGATTGTGTTTGCCCTAATAACTGGATCCTCAATATCACTTACATCAATCCCCAGATACAGATTGATAGTACGTGTGTCGAAAGTGTATTCTTTTCCTCTCAGCCAGACACGTCCATAAACCTGTGAACCAGCCTCCTTGATGGTCTTCATTAGGTTTGCATAAAATTCCGTTATGGCAATAGGTGGATAGCTCCTCTGAGTTGTCACAGACTTGACAAGATTTATCTTTTCAAACACTGGCATGAGTTGGCACTGGGATTTGAACTTTTCAACATCAAGATACCTTTCACTCAAAATTTTCATTTGGTTTATGGAATCCCATCTTGCTGCATATTCATCAGACATAAATTGAGGAGTGATGACTTTAAGAGGTGCAACAGCAGATACATCAGGCAGGCTTTCAGATTGTTGAGCTTGAGTGTTCTTCTTTCTCTTCTTACTTCCAATGGCTTCTTGAGGGATAGTTTGTTCAGCAGTTGGTTGCTTTCTCTTGGATTTTCGGATGGGTGATGGGTGTCGAAACCAACAAATAATAAATACTTACTCTTATGAATTGTAATAGTGATGAGTAAGGTCGTACCCACAGAGATTGGTTAGACTTATCTTTAGCAATAGATTTAATAAATAATGAAATGAGAATCGAAACTTAAACAACAACAATAAAATGGAAAATTAATATCAAATAGCAAATAATTATCAAGTAAATGTCAATGGCAAATGGTATCCAACCCAAGGAATAATATCAGTTTAATAACTTGATAATTGAACAATGGGCCCTATTGCAACAATTAATCAAGCAATAATTCATATATATGAATATAACAGAAGATACATAGATAATAAAGTGCAAAGAATAATTTAGGCTAAATAAAGCTTACTGGTCTTGCAGAATCAAAATTCCATAATCCTGGAATTGAAAAAATAAGAACTCAGCAGTACATCGTACGGGTGTTTACAATATACATTTATATTAATCTCATAAAAGAGAAAAACAAAATATATATATATGTATTTATGTGAGAATGAAAGACAAAGGACAAAGAATTTCTAATAATAATCAGGGGTGATGTTCACATTACAAATCACACTTATTTATACACTAAAGAAGAACATGAGTTGCGGATGAAGTATTTGGACAGCAGCAATTTGCGGACGTCGCTCGCGGTTCGTGTCTTCGTCGCCGATAGAATCGCAGCAGTCCGTGAGTTGCCGTAGTCTTTGTCCGAATAATTAGCTCTGGAGTTTGTGCGAGTCTGCTGCATCCTACGTAATTAGAATTCACAAAAGCAAAATAAAACTAATAACCTAAAAGGTAATTCTTCGCTGCATGTTGGCTGCTGAACTAATAAAATAATTAAAATAATTAAAAGGATTTAAATTGGGCCAACTAACAAAGAAATAAATAAGTCCATTTATTATTTATATAATCTTAATAGTCCAAAATGCTTAACAAGCTTAATTATTAAACTAATTATTATATTATGTACAAAACATAAAATAAAACTTAAAATAAATATAATGTAAACTAAATAAAATTAGTTTATTATAAGAATTAAATATAAATAAGTATAAAAATAGTGCTTATCAAAATTCCCCACACTAATCATTTGTTTGTCCTCAAGCAAAGACATTATTTAAGAAAACATAAATATATAGAAACTCATAACACTTCATGAACATTGGTCTCAAACACATTATAAATACTCAGCTAGCAATTTATTTGAAAATGGAGTGAACTAAATAACCAAGCCCTCACAGGTATATCGCTCGTCGCTCAAAAGTGTTTGAAGGGTGTATATATTTCACTCAAATCAATTCCTATAGAAATGCTCTACCATAAACTTGCATATCTTCTTATTCTCCACTACAAGATAACATGCATGATCAAATCATAAGGACTTTCTCCAAGGTTGTAATGGGGCTTAGGGCAAAAGGTAGGAATTATTTGGAAAAGTAGTTCAAAAAGCCTTCGAACTAGATGAGCATGATTGAGTGAACTAACTCAAACATAAAGATCAAATGAACTCAATCACTCTTGTTATTTTGATATTTCAACTCCAACCAAATGAACTATCACATCCCATAAGACCATAAACTATTCATACCTTATTCAACATGAATAATACTAACAACGAAAAATGATAATTTCATTTTCTCTTTTTCTATTTTTTTTTCTTTTGTACTGCTACTTTTCGTTTTTTTTTTCATTTTTTTTTTGATTTTTTTTTTCTTTTTGTAGAAGAAGAAAGACACTTTCCATCATACATTTCACCCTCTTTAGTGTAGAAACAACTTCAAATTGAAACAACTAATCAACTCTTTTTTCTTTTTGAAAATACTAACCAAAATATAATGCTCATAGAACTCCAATGACAATTTCCTTATTCTCACTCATATAGACACTTTTGCCAACTTCTTTCCCCACACTCAATCCTAATGCATTTACCCAATCAAAGCTCCCCTAGTCCTTCAGGCAAGGTTAAGGAAATTAATTTCGGGTATGAGGCTTGTAATGTGTGGTTCAATAAGAACAAAAATACGGTTAATCGGCTCAAAGTGGCTGACAAAGGAAAATAATTAGGCTATGAACAGGCTATTTGGCTAGTGAGGCTAAAAATCAAAGATGGCCTTAATCATATTAAGATCATGCATGAATCAAATTAGCTTTAAAGAGAATCAAGGCAAGTTCTAGAGATACAAATCCATGGAAGATATCACACAAGAATAAAATAATTGGACTGAAATGTCAGTCAAAGGCTCAAATATCTCACAGGTTCATGCTTGGTTAGTTTAGCCACCACCGTATCAAACAAAACACTAATTAAATACTCATAATATGCAAGATCAATTATTCAATTATGTTACGAATTTTAGTAAAAATATTATTTTTTTGAAAAAAATTAGTAGAAAAAGAAAGATTTTTTTTTTATTTGACGAGAAGAAAATAATCATATCCCCTCCCCACACTTATTCTAAACATTGTCCCCAATGTTAAATAGAATGTAAAGATGAGAGAAAAATTAATAAAATTGCAAAACAAATAAAGGGAAGAGTAGAATAAACTCCCTTTGGGTTGCCTCCCAAGTAGCGCATTTCTTTAACGTCTTTGGCTAGACGCCATTTTCTTCCTAACACATCCTCATAGTTAGGATTTCTATTCAACGCAACATTCGGTTTATCACCACCAATCAAATGACAATTATCTTCTTGCAATAAAATATTCACAACAAAAACAGGTGACATGCCATTAAGACGTTTCATGGTAGTATTAAATATATCAAATTTAACAATGTCACCATCAAACTCCATTGTCAATATACCACCATGCACATCAATTTTAGTTTTAGATGTTTTAAAAAATGGACTTCCTAATAAGATCAATGAGGAATTGGGAGAATTGTCTTCTTCCATATCCAACACATAAAAATCAGCAGGAAAGATTAACCCATCAACTTGTACTAAAACATCCTCTAGAACCCCGACAGGATAAATATTCGATCTATCAGCAAGTTGAACAATTACACCAGTTTCTTTTAAGGAGCCAACATTTAAAGATGAATAAACAGATAAGGGCATGACATTAATTGAAGCTCCAAGATCTAGCATTGCGCTGTCAACATTAACATTTCCAATTTTACAAGGGATAGTGAACATATCTGGATCTTTGCATTTAGGAGGCAACTTTTTTTGTAAAACAGCTGAAACATTTTCTCCCATGCTTACTATTTCATTGCCTTTCAACTTTCTTTTATTTGTGCACAACTCCTTGAGAAACTTAGCATATCGAGGAATTTGTTTAATAGCATCAAGTAAAGGAATATTTACCTCGACCTTTCGAAATGTCTGAAGTATTTCTTTTTCTTCTTCGACGTTCTTAGATTTGGCCAACCTACTAGGAAAAGGAGGAGGAATTACCAAAGACTTTGGGTATTCTTTGATAGGTTTTTTATCATTTTGAGGTTGGTGGACCTCCTTTTCAGTTTCCTCATCTCGGTTGGGTGTCTTTCTCACTTCAGTATGTTTTTCCAACTCTTTTCCACTTCTCAGGGTAATTGCACTCACATTTTGCTTTGGGTTTACAACAGTTTGTGAGGGCAACTTACCTTGAGACTCCAATCTACTCACGGTAGATGCTAGCTGGCTCATCTGATTTTCCAAGTTTTGAATACTTGTTCTTGTTTCTTGCTGAAATTGTTGTGTTTGTTGCTGAAATTGTTGTGTGTCTCGCTGAAATTGTTGTGTGTTGATAGCAAGTGACTTAACGATATCTTCTAACAACATACTTGAATTAGAAGATGGTTGTTGTGAAGATGAAGGTTGTTCTTGAATGGGCTGTCTAGGTTGAAACTGTGGAAATTGTGGACGTAGCTTGTAGCTGAAATTTGGATGATCCTTCCATCCTGGATTGTATGTATTTGAATAGGGATCATAATATCTTTGTGGTTGGCCTGGAAACCCTCCAATTGCATTAGCTTGCTCACAAGAATCATATTGAAGTGTCGGACACTTGTCGGTTTGGTGTCCAGTAGCAGCACATATCCCACAAGCTTTTACCTGATGCATACCTCCTAGAGCTAACTGTTGAACAAGAGTAGGTAAGTGAGATACTTTATTCTCAAGGGAAGAAATGTTCACCTCATTCACTCTTCTAGAAGGTGTGTCCTGTCTGCATCCAAATTGTTGTGAATTGGCAGCCATTATAGATATCAAATCTCTAGCTTCACGAGGGGTTTTGTTCACTATAGCACCTCCACTAGCTGCATCCATCATCTTTCTTTCCATGGGAATCAATCCCTCATAAAAGTATTGAATTAGGAGCTGTTCGGAAACTCCATGTTGAGGGCAACTTGCACATAGTTTCTTGAAACGTTCCCAGTACTCGTGCAGAGTCTCTGTGTCTCTTTGCTTGATGCCACATATTTCCCTTCTAATGCTGGCAGCTCGTGATGCTGGGAAAAACTTTTCAAGGAATATTCTTACCATTTCATCCCATGTGTTTATTGAGCCCGAAGGAAGGTAAAATAACCAATCCTTTGCTCTATCGGCTAATGAGAATGGGAAAGCACGTAGTTTGATTTGATCTTCAGTTACTCTTTGCGGTTTGAAGCTCGAACACACCACGTGGAACTCCTTTAGGTGCTTATGCGGATCTTCATTTTCAAGACCACGAAATGTTGGGAGCAGTTGAATCAAACCTGACCTTAATTCAAAACCAACCTCTAAGGCAGGATGTTGAATACAAAGAGGTTGTTGATTCAGATTCGGTGCAGAAAGCTCCCTTAAAGTTCTTTGTTCTTCAGCCACTACTTGATTTTCCGCCATTGTTTGCTCTTTTTCGGAATCGCAACAAGAGGTAGTTGATTCAGTTGTGGTAGTTGATTGAACAGATGTTGATTAAAGTATTCTACTTTTACGTAATCTAGTCTCCTTTCTTAACTTTTTTGCAGTATTCTCAATCTTAGGATCGTATTGCAATTGACCCGTACGAGAAGAACGTGGCATAAAAATAAATCTAATTGACACTAATCCCCGGCAACGACGTCAAAAATTTAATAAATAATGAAATGAGAATCGAAACTTAAACAGCAATAATAAAATGGAAAATTAATATCAAATAGCAAATAATTATCAAGTAAATGTCAATGGCAAATGGTATCCAACCCAAGGAATAATATCAGTTTAATTCTAACAAGACCGATATTGATATGCAAGCCAAACTAACTTTACTCTTTACTAGATTGGTTATGGTTATTAACAAGCTCTAACAACCTGTCTTTCCTTACTTCGTCGGTAATTAAAACAAGCTCTTTAATTACTTCCCTAGCTAATAAACAACCCTAAACAAGCTCTTAGGATTTAAATTACTACCAGCATTATCGAATTAGAAAGACTACCAATCCTAGCCAACAAACTCATAAGCTCGGCTCATTTAAGCTAGACTATATATCTCCATAACACAAAACGAAAATCAGTTATAATCAAATTGTGCTATTTGCTACTAACATCAAAACAGTTAAACAATTACGGATTCAAGGTTCTAACTAGCAATTTAATAACTTGATAATTGAACAATGGGCCCTATTGCAACAATTAATCAAGCAATAATTCATATATATGAATATAACAGAAGATACATAGATAATAAAGTGCAAAGAATAATTTAGGCTAAATAAAGCTTACTGGTCTTGCAGAATCAAAATTCCATAATCCTGAAATTGAAAAAATAAGAACTCAGCAGTACATCGTACGGGTGTTTACAATATACATTTATATTAATCTCATAAAAGAGAAAAACAAAATATATATATGTATTTATGTGAGAATGAAAGACAAAGGACAAAGAATTTCTAATAATCAGGGGTGATGTTCACATTACAAATCACACTTATTTATACACTAAAGAAGAGCATGAGTTGCGGATGAAGTATTTGGACAGTAGCAATTTGCGGACGTCGCTCGCGGTTCGTGTCTTCGTCGCCGATAGAATCGCAGCAGTCCGTGAGTTGCCGTAGTCTTTGTCCGAATAATTAGCTCTGGAGTTTGTGCGAGTCTGCTGCATCCTACGTAATTAGAATTCACAAAAGCAAAATAAAACTAATAACCTAAAAGGTAATTCTTCGCTGCATGTTGGCTGCTGAACTAATAAAATAATTAAAATAATTAAAAGGATTTAAATTGGGCCAACTAACAAAGAAATAAATAAGTCCATTTATTATTTATATAATCTTAATAGTCCAAAATGCTTAATAAGATTAATTATTAAACTAATTATTATATTATGTACAAAATATAAAATAAAACTTAAAATAAATATAATGTAAACTAAATAAAATTAGTTTATTATAAGAATTATATATAAATAAGTATAAAAATAGTGCTTATCAACAAGTAATGCGGTTTCCTTATCCTTTTGTTCTGTGATTATGGATGATCTGGTTTTTCGCCTTGTGACAGGGACTGGGAAGACTTAAACTTTTGTCACTGGATTTTTGTGAGCTTGTTCTTCTTGAACCTTCTTCTTTCCTTTAGCCTTTTCTTTGTTTCTCTTTACTTGTGACAGAGGCAGATTGTCTTCTTCATCAACTGGGTCTGCAACCTGTATTTGTGGAACATTTCCTGTTTCATATTCAATCTCAAAGTCCAGTGGGGGTTCATCAGTAGGGTTGGTTGGTGTTATTTCTGGGTTTTGTTCAGTTGGTGGTTCAGACCTAGTTTCATCAGTGTGTGAGTCTTCTAATTGGATAGGAAGTGGGATTTCAGGATTTTGTTGTTCAGGATTATCTGCTTGTGTGGGTTGTGATAATGGTAGTGATAGGATTGGATCTTGTGAGGGTTTTGTGCCTTGAGGTATGTTTAAAGGGACAGATAATCGGTTTGTAAGAGAGGTTGCCGTTATGTGTTCATCCATGATGTTAAACAGATTAAGCTTAGAGAATAGTGAAGCAGGGGGTTCAAGCTGATGTGGACCATATACAACAGCAGATATTGGATTGACATCAACAGGCAAGGGCAGATTTTTATCCGGAACAGATGATTTTTCAGGTTCATCATCTATAGGTTCTTGTTTTACTGAAACTAAGGGCAAGGGTTTTTCTACAGGGGTATTTTCTCTGTTAATATCATCCTTAGTATCTAATAGAACAATTATATCCTGAAAAATTTATTAATAACAGAAACTATACTATTTATATACGCATATACGTTGAATAAAACAGTTAATAGAGAAGGGATTTTGCAGAATTAACCTCAGGATCCTTAGCTTTTGATGTTCCTCCTTCCTCGACTGCGAGTGGCTTGAGGAACCCTTTCAAGTAGTCCAGTTGTTCCGCCCTTGAATACCATGACAAGATTGGTTCTCCTCCAGGAGGCATTATCTTGTTATTGATGATCATCACCATCTCTCGAGATGCCTGATGTTGAATTTCTGTAGGATATCTATTTGTGAGACGGGAAAAATTGAAGTATTGTGACTCATCTTGGTCCGTTGGTGCGATTTGTTTCAAGACTCCATATTTTGTGTGAAGCTTTGAGAGGTTTGCAGCTTTGAGGGATTCGTGAGATCTTTTATTTCTACTTATTGCAACTGGGTTTTTCAAAGGTCGAAGGACTCCATGATGACCAGCTCCTTCGGGTCACGTGATGAGGCGTGAGGATAGTGGGAGTCGTGTTGATTTGACGGTTGTCCTCTCCGTAATGAATGCTATCGCAGCTTGGTCAGTAGGGTACACTGTTCTTCAGGTATCTTATGCTTATCAAGTTACACATCAAATATGGTGTCTGACAAAACAACAAAAAATATTAAAAATATTAACACGAATTTAAAGTCAAAGTAAGGTGAGAAACTTGTACCACTTTCTGCACTAGTTCTGTGCACCGTTACACATACCGAGATCGGATTTCAGAATATTGAATCTGATTGGTTCCAATGCCTTTGTAAATATATCCCCCAGTTGTTTGTCTGTTGGTATGTAATGCAGCTTAATGTCACCATTTTCCACAAGTTCCCTGATAAAATGGTGTCGGATATCTATATGCTTAGTGCGGGAATGTTGGACAGGGTTTTTCGCAATATTGATAGCGCTGGTGTTGTCACAGTGAAGATCAGCACTACTGAACTTTAGACCATAATCTTTCAGCATCTGTTTCATCCATATAAGTTGAGAGCAGCAACTCCCAGCAGCTATGTACTCTGCTTCTGCAGTAGATAATGAGATGGAGTTCTACTTCTTGCTGAACCATGAAACGAGGTTTTTGCCTAAAAAGAAACACCCTCCCGATGTACTTTTTCTGTCCTCCAGGTTTCCTGCCCAGTCAGCGTCACTATATCCCAGTAGTTTAGTACCTGAGTCACGAGAATACCATAGTCCATAGTTTACAGTTCCCTTAACATATTTGATGATTCTTTTGACTGCATTTAGATGTGCTTCTCTTGGGTTTGCTTGAAAATGTACACATAGACCTACACTAAACATTATATCAGGCCTGTTTGCGGTTAGGTACAGTAGACTACCAATCATACTTCGATAAAGCTTGCCTTCAACTGGTTTTGAGTCCGAATCTTTTGATAGTTTTACAGTAGTGAAAAGAAGGGGTTTGGCTTCCTTGGCAGAGTCAAGACCAAATCTTTTTACCAGGTTTTGGGCGTACTTAGTCTGTGACAGAAATAGCCCGGTTTCCATCTGTTTAACCTGTAGTCCCAAAAAGCATGTCAATTCTCCGATCATGTTCATCTCAAATTCTTTTTCCATAACTCGAATAAATTCTTTAACATTTGTAGGGGATGTTGAACCAAACACGATGTCATCTACATAGACCTGGGCTACTGTTATGTGATCTGCGGTCTTTTTGACAAATAGAGTTTTGTTAGCTCCACTGCGGATGTACCCATTTTTCAGAAGATATTGTGTGAGGCATTCATACCAAGCTCTTGGCACTTGTTTCAATCCATAAAGGGCCTTTTTCAGTTTGTAGACGTGATCAGGATAATCTGGATCCTCAAACCCTTTTGGTTGGGCCACTGATGTTGTGTATATGGTGAGTGTGAATGTGAAGGTGTTAAAACGAAGAGTCAAGACTCCCCGAGTGTCGTGTCTCTCAAGGATGGCGATGTAACACCCCGTGAATTCGTTCAAGCCATACGACCGATAATTAATTCTTTCGGGCAATTTATTTATTTTAATTGGGCTAGTTCTTCCAATTTCATATATAGATATACATATATACTTCTTGGAACCCAAATTCATTATTTTAATCAAGAGCCCAATTCTTGAATTTATTCTTGTAAGGGATTTATTCTAATTTGGATCCTTACAATTCTTATGTGTAAGAGTGTTCTTATAATGGCCCAATTCCAATATATATACATATATTGTCTCTAAGACATTTAATTCTTAATATTATGGGCTTTCTCTTATTCTATGAATTTATTTATTTTGAGAGATGAGTTCCTTGGCCCAATAAATTAATCTTGTACATAATATTGTTATATATATATAAAGAATGGAGCCCATTCCTTATTAAGTCTTCCACCCTAATATACACATATATGAATATATGTATTGAAGTATATATATTCAAGACTAAATTCTTCTAGAGGTTTTCACTCTCTCTTTTCCCTACCACTACACTCACGCCATTTTTGTGACACCCAACCTCACATAGGCTGAGATAGCTAAAACTTAACATAAAAGCTGCCAATCTCAACCAACAAACCAAACATAGCGGAAGCGAATTAAAACCTAAGGGCGTCATGCCACATCTAGGTATAAACACAGCCTAGATGCACAGGCTAAACATGAAACGAACTAAACTGTCATATCATATAATCGAATCAATCCTCAGACATAATCCATGAATATCCAAAAGAAATACCCAAAATACTAAACAAGAGTATCATAATATCTCACGGCTCACAGGCCAACAAAACCAAGTCTAACAAAAGCAACTAAGGCTAACATCTCCATAGGAAGGCTCTAGCGCGCTCACGAATAACTACTCCATACCTGGAAAACACACAAAGAACCATTAGCAAAAGAATGCTAAGCAACCACCATTCACACCCGCAAGGAGATATAGATATACATAAGCTTGTAAATAGGTTTACACACCCATATAGAATATAAACACCAACGAACTGTTCAATAGTTCAAACCGATACTCAACAACAATAAGCTGAACGAATCATAAACCAAGACTCAGTCAATCAAAGCCAATATCCAATAACGAAAGCGTAATGCAATAACGAATCATAAACGAGATACCAACTGAACACAATCCGAAAGGAATCAACCAACTCAACGAGAATGACAAGATATCAACCGAATAACACAAAGGACTCATAAAACCAACCAAGAAGGAATCCCAACACCAACCTCCCAACCAAAACCGAGCCAACCATCAAACCAAGTCAAACCACAAGTCAGAAGTCAAAAGTCACGAGTCAAACAGGGGTGATGAGCCCAATCACAGGGACCGAAGTCCAATCACAGGGACCGAAGTCCAATCACAGGGACCGACAGTCCAATCACAGGGACCGAAGTCCAATCACAGGGGTAATCAACCCAATCACAGGGACCGAAGTCCAAAGTCAGAAGTCAATAGTAGCACAGTCAATAGTAACCCAATAGTCCACAGTCAATAGTAGCACAATAGTAGCCAACAACCACCAACAACATCAACCAAACCACCATCACAACCTCATACTCCAACATCACTCAAGGCAACCAAAACAAAGTGTTCATCTCACATATGAACACAAACCAACTCCCAGATTATGAATCAAAGGATCAATAGATCAAGAATACCAAAAATGGAAACCAAGGACATGAATCAATACTCCAAACTATGGTATCAAATACCCAATGAATGACATGAATAAATACTCCAAAAACATGGTAAAATACCCAACAAAACAATCCAACAATAATCTGAAACAAAAGACCAACAACAGCAGAAAGTCGCTCACTGGAAATCAATTCCCAGCGAACTAGCGGAACACTGCAACGGATCACGCCTCTCCGCCGACCTCCTCCGCAAAGAGGAGACGATCCCCCTCAACGGGCCTCTCCCCTCCGCCCAACACCTCCGTCGCCACCTTGCGGATCGCCCTCGCGGGTTACATTGTGTCGCTTGGGTCTTCCGCAAGGCCAACCCACTTCCCAGATTCTAGAGATCAAAAATAGACATGAACACACCATTTCCAGAATACAAAATCAGACCAAATACACTCACATTTCATCCAATTTAGAGTCCAAAAATAAGGAAATCCATAACATCATTGATCATACAACACAAGGCAAAAGATCAAGATGAAATCCAACAAAATACATCCAAGAAATAGGCTATACAACAAGAATTTTCAGGATTTCCAACACCAAGATCAATATATATAGAATAGGTGAATAAAATAGATTTGATGGACATGGATGGTTACCTCAAAGAGCTTTTCCTATTCCAACAAGCCTTTTTGCTAGCTCAAGAAGCCCCACCGTCACCTTGATCATCTTTTCCCAAAGAACCCCAAAAGAACACTTATAAGATTATGTAAAAAGACTATCTAGAACACAAAATGCAAGATGGATTCTAGGATAGATGCACTTACCCACTCCCAACCAAGCTTAAAAGAGCAATCTTTACTTGAAATCTTGTAGGGAAAATGAAGATGAATTTTAGGGAAATATGAGAGGAAAATGGCGCATGGAGTGAGTGTAGGAGGAAGAAAGAGTGAAAGTCTTTAGGGTAATTTGATCTTCCAATTATATACCAAAGATACTTACAATATTTAGGGTGTAAGACATTAAATGATGTGGGCTTAAGTAATTTATAAGATAATGGGTGTAGGAAATAAATATAATCAATGCTAGTAAGTTGGGCTTATTAAATTCACCCCCTACAAATTAAATACAAGAATTAGCCCATAAGAATGTCTTAGGATCACTATATATATATATACATAATATATGATCAAGAATGTGGGCTTGTAAGAATATTTAATGACAATTATTGTAAGGCTCCAAATTGAATAAAATCCCTTACAAGAATAAATTCAATTAATTGGGCTCTTGATTAGAATAATTAAATTAGGCATCAAATATATATACAAGTGTATATATATTTATTAAATTGAAAGAATTAGCCCAATTGGAATTAATTAAATCGCCCGAAGAATTAATTAGATTGCCCAAGGAATTGATTAACGATCGAAAGGCTTGAAATGAATTTACGGGGTGTTACAATTTTCATCCTCTTTCCCTTCAAAAATTGATCTTCATTTCATCTTCAAGCTTGGGTAAGCATCTATATCTAGGAATGTTCATTGCATCATGTAGTTTTTATAACCTTTATGCAAGTTCTTATGTTTCTTTTGGGGTTCTTTTGGGAAAAGATGATCAAGGTGAAGGAGGAGCTTAGGGGAAAGGTTTGAAAGGTCTTGGGTGAAGAGTGCTCCAAGAGGTAACCACTATGTCCATCAAAATCTATTTTTACACTCTCAATCTATATGATATTATTTGGTGTTGGAATCCTAAAATTTCTTGAATCTTAGCCTTGTTCTTGACTATGGAATTTGTGTTTGATGGATTTATGAACTTGTGTTCTTGATCCTTTGCCTATTGATGTTTATGAGCATTTGATGGTTTGGATTCCATGTTTATTTGGCCTCTGTGAGTTGCAAACTGTGTATCATAATCTCATTTTCGCATTCTGGAACTGTTATTCGTGTCTGAGCCGAAGTCTGGGAGTGGGGTGTGGTTTTGGTCTAGCGGAGCACCCTAGCGGCATAATGTAATCCGCTAGGGCCTTCCGCAAGAACAAAATGGAGAAGGTTGGCGGAGGAGGGGAGCCCGTTGAGGAGATCCGAGATCTTCCTACGGAGGTGTGCGGCGGAGGGCGGTGTTCCGTCACTCTGTTCCGCTAGGTCTCTGGGAATCTATTTCCAGAGAACATCTGAGAGTTTGTTTGTTTGATTGTTCCTCTTCTTGTTCTGAACTTTGTTGGAATGTTCTATGGGGTATTTTACCATGTCTTTGGAGTACTTATTCACATCTTTTGGTCCATCTTTCGAATCTCTTGCTTTGAGAATCCTTGATTAAATTATCTGGGAGTTGGTGGGTGTTCATATTTGAGATGAACCCTCTAAGTGGCTGTTCTTGGGCTGAGTTTGAGGTTGACTATGGAGTGGTGGATCCTTGTGTGTCTTTTGGGTGATCGGTGGGTGATCTAACTATGGTTGCTATCTAATTGTGGGTTTAACTTTGGACTCCGGTCTTTGTGATTGGGTTTTTACTCCTGTGATTGGGCTTTTGCCTCTGTGATTGGACTCCGGTCCCTGTGATTGGGCTTTTGCCTCTGTGATTGGACTTTGGTCCCTGTGATTGGACTCTGGTCCCTGTGATTGGGTTTCTTACCCCTGCGTACCTAACTTCTAACTTTCGGGTTTGGTGTTTGGTACGAGGGATGGTATGTTGGTTTGGAGGTTGGAGTTGAGGAGTTCTTTCTTAGCATCGTGTATTCGTGAGTTTCCTTGTGATTATTCGGTTAATTTGTATCTCAGTTGATATCTTGTTGTTCCTTGTTATGTTGCGGTTTGGTTGGTTCCTTTATGATTGTCTTATTGGAGTTATGATTCAGTTGGTATCTTGTTTATGGACTTGTTGTCTTATACATTCGTTATTGAATATTGGTTTGGTTTGGAGGAGTCTTGGTTTGTGATTTATTCAGTTTATCATTGTTGAGTATCCGATTTTTAATACTGAACAGTTTGTTGGTGTGTATATTCTATATGGGTGTGTAAACCTATTTACAACCTTATGTATATCTATACTTCCTTGCGGGTGTGAATGGTGATTACTTAGCAGTGTTTTGCTAATGGTTCCTTGTGTGTTTTGCCAGGTTCGCAATAAAGTATAAGCATGAGCGCGATAGAGATATATCCGTATGAGGAGGCTAGACTAGTTTGTTATGCTCTTAGACTTATGTTTTGGGCATGTGTGCCACTATGAGATTCTATATACATTTGTTTTAGATTCTGGATCTTTTTGGGATATGTTTGAGGATTTATACATTGTTGGTTTCAGTTTTGGTTAGCCTGTGCATCTAGGCTGTGTTTATTTAGCTAGATGTGGCATGACGCCCCTTAGGTTTAAATTCGCTTCCGCTATGTTATGTTTTATGGTTGAGATAGGCAACTTTTGTGTTAAGTTTTAACTATCTCAGCTTGTGAAAAAGTTGGGGTGTCACAGTTGGTATCAGAGCCTGTGTTGAGGTCTAAGTAGAGATCCTAGGGTTTGAAATCTGAGACTCTAGGACTTGATCAGTAGAAATTAAGATGTTTTGAGAATCCTAGGATGTGAGAATTCTAGGATGCGCGGTGAGGACTCGTTTTAGCTGTTTATATTCTGTTATGATGTTGGTTGTGTGTTGTTTAGTTGTTGTGAGCTTGTTCTCATCACTTTCTTTCTTGCGTGTTTGGAAAAGGCCGACCGCGGTGCTATCCGTTTCTCTGTAGTTATATCTCTCGTTAGTGACCATGGTGCCACCTCGTCGACGTGAGGACTTCCAGGACGTGCCCTATGGTGAGCAGCTGATGCAGAACCTTCAGCAGTTGACGCAGATCACATAGCTCCTAGGGAACGCGATGGATCAGAATAACCAGCGTGGGCAGCCTGATTTGGTTATGGTTGAGATAGGCAGCTTTTGTGTTAAGTTTTAACTATCTCAACTTGTGAAAAAGTTGGGGTGTCACAGGCGAATGGGAACCAAATATGCGTGGCATTTAGGACGTTGAAAGGTAAGAGTTGCAAGAATCAAAGGGGAAGGTTTTGTTCATGGGTGGTTTGAAGGTAAAAAGGGATAGAACATACAAAAGGTAAAAGGAAGGGGGTGCATGCTAAAGTCAAGCCAAAGGATTGATTATCGTAGGTAGCTTAGAATTGGGTTTCGGGATTGATCTAGGGAGTCACGGTATTGGTACCGAGTGGCGTCACACTCAGACTCTCAATCCTCATTCGGTTGAGGCATTTTATCGAACACCTAGCCTACCACTCCTCTCGGATCTCATTCTTTCGGATTAAGAGCGGAGATATAGATGAGTTGGGCTCGTGAGAGGCCGCTATCGCGCACTCTCTCACTTCCACTCGATTCATTAGCTACCCCGGCCGGAAATAGAAGCAAAGATTGAACAGCATCATCCATACAAACATCAATCATACTCCCACAATACCAAGATCATAAGATAATATCTAAGCATCAATCCACAGATCAACAAGGGCACACACACCCAAACTAATCTACTCTAACATGATGAACATTCAAACAACAAAGCAAAATACTCAATGTAATAAATCTAAAAAAGCAATCTAAATGGAAAGAGTATGTTACCAAAGGAATGGTGAATTTGACATCTTCAATCCATCTTCATTAATCTAAAAGTTCTATTCTAATCTAAGGGAAAAGAGTGTGTTTTTTCCGTCCCAAAGGGGAAGGAATGGAAAGAGAAATCAGATCTAAAGTTTATTGGGGTTGTGGGGAACTGATCTAAAAAACCTATAAAGGGCATATATATAGCCCCCAAAATCTCGCCCTAATTATTTCCGCGATGTGTCGCGTCCACGCGGCTCACACGCGTGTGAGCGTGCGTGGTAGCAATCCAGTAAGCAACCACGCGTGCTCACACGCGTGTGAGCGTGCGTGGTGAAGTTTGCTTCTGCTGTCTTCTTCTATGTTGTAGTTCTTGATGATACGGTTCCATAGCCACCTACCTCGCCTCATTCGGACATTCCTAGCTCCGGTTACGTCCGTTTTACTGATGTGTCGCCGGAATGCCCTACGAAGTGCAAGATTTGTGCAGATTATACTAAAACACACAAGATTAGTCCCTAGACCTATATGCAATGAAATTACTCTATCTTAGCATGTTTCTAGGCCTAATGGACATCTATTATAGCATGTTTCACACCTAAATGACCCCTAAAATACGGCTACTTTTGGCACTTATCAAATTTTCCACACTTTAACTTTGCTTGTCCTCAAGCAATTCATAATTAAACGCTAATCATTTAAGTGCCAAAGGTAGCTGTGTTACTCAATCAATTAATCGGTCTATTAACTCTAGGGTGTAGCCAACAGAGTGGGTGAAATAACGCACATTATCTACATAGAATGGTAACCACATGCCATACACTCTAAGAATATACAAACGAAGCAAAACCCCATATGGTCTCGTTTGGACAATGCAACGCACACACCCTTTATTCAACCAAGCATGCAATCCAAATTAGATTCACCTCAAATTTTACAAAGGCCTTCAAGCCGAGCCCCCTAGTGGGAACGATGTGCACACCTCAACCAACCACTTTTCGACTAAACGCCAAAGCCCAACGGTAAAATAAGTGAGGGTAGGGACATGGACCGCTCACCGCCAATGGCTTGGGCGGTCACTCTTTCTTCTCACTTCCTAGGATAACGCCATCGGGCGACCCGACTTCACATGGAGCTCCATGCTTTTTCAAAGACAGTGCAATGGGTGCCTGAATCCTAGCGAAGCGGCTCACCTCCGCTCTATTTTCTCATCTCCTAGGAGCATTTTATGTGGACAACCGACTCCAGGTATAGCTTTTGCTTTTTATGAAGACTATGGTTGAACACAACCTAGCGAGATGGCTTTCCTCAGTTTTTATCTCTAGGATTGGCCTTTTGCCTTTTCTACTGTTTCTCCATACAACCCCTCATGCCTTTTTCTTGGGATTAAGGGATTTTTCACTCTAAGCTCACTTACAGACTCACCTTTTGCCCCATGCCCTACCAAAATTAGTTCAATTTCGGGCTTCGCTTTCACTTATATTTCTAAAATTAAGGGGTGCACACTCCCACTTTGAGAGATCATTGACTAAGGTCTAAGGAAAATAAGAGGGGAATATCATGCAAGCATTCAAGAATTTAAAGCTCATTTGGTCAAAGAAGGGGTACTTCCC
Source organism: Ipomoea trifida (assembly GCA_003576665.1). Classification (NCBI taxonomy): domain Eukaryota; kingdom Viridiplantae; phylum Streptophyta; class Magnoliopsida; order Solanales; family Convolvulaceae; genus Ipomoea; species Ipomoea trifida. The sequence continues at coordinate 14,286,167 of CP025651.1, forward strand.
ATGAATATTCAAAGAGAAAAATTTTTATTTTTGGCATATGATTAACATTCTCCCTAGATAATGTGAACAATGACACACTCTCCAAAGATAAAACACACCCATAAGACAAGACCAATAAATCAATCAAGCAAACAAGACATTATAAGCACAACATGCGTCCTTTCCACACTTTAAAACAAACATCATCCTCGATGTTGCCATGAAGATCAAGTGGAACAAAGGAACACGGTCATTCAAAATCAATCAAACCCTTTCCACACTTTAGAAGTGTTTTCGGGGGTGTGGGGTATTAATAATATAGCAATTTGTGGGTGCGAAATAGCATGTGTTTATCAAGTATGCAAGGAACACGTATAACAATTTAATTTCCACACTTTAGAATTGAAAAACGAGGCATAAAAAGTAGGAGGGATAAGAGGTTTACAACCAAGTAAGCATCCCTTCATTTCCACACTTTAAGCTTCTAACATCTCTTTTGCCTTCGTTCTCCAAGCTACATGAAACAATGTTAGCGCAAGAAGACAACCAATTGGCGTGCAATGGCCTGACAGAAGTCCTTTTATTTATAATGAAAGCATTAAAGCATTAATCCTAAAACAAGGTAAGTAATTACAACAAAAGCAATAAGAAAGATATGTAAATCAAGATAGGAGATGATTCTTGGCAACGCCAAACCTTGGAGACTCATAAAATTGGATGAAAAGAAAATAATGCACGAAAATCTGTCATGTGACACCCCAACCTCATACAGGCTGAGATAGCTAAAACTTAACATAAAAGCTGCCAATCTCAACCAACAAACCAAACATAGCGGAAGCGAATTTAAAACCTAAGGGCGTCATGCCACATCTAGGTATAATCACAGCCTAGATGCACAGGCTAAACACAAGAATAAACTAAACTGTCATCTTATAAACCGGGAATAATAATAGTAATCCTCAAAGTATAAAATCCATAGTCATCCAACGGAACCCAAAGAACTAATCAAGAGTATGTCATAACATCTCAAGGCACACAGGCCCAAAACCAACATCTAAACAAGGTAAGCTATAACTACGCATCCTCATAAGAGAGAGAACTCTAGCGCGCTCGCGTAGACTACTCCATACCTGGAAAACACACAAAGAACCATTAGCAAAAGAATGCTAAGCAACCACCATTCACACCCGCAAAGAAGTATAGATATATAGTAAGGTTGTAAATAGATTTACACACCCATATAGAATATAAACACCAACGAACTGTGCAATAGTTCAAATCAGATACTCAACAAGGATAAACTGAATGAATCGCAGACCAAAACTCATTCAAGTAAAGCCGAGATCCAAAGATAGAAGAATAAGATAATAACGAATCGCATCCAAGGTACTAACGGAACACAAGCATAAGGAATAATCAACAGAATGAACAAGGACTCATATCTCAAGAACCGAAAGGAACCAACAACAACCACTAAGCATCATACTAAACCCAACCCAACTCAAACCGAATGCACAAGGCAAAGCTCACTCACAGGGTAATGAACCAATCACAGGGGTAATGAACCCAATCACAGGGACCGTAGTCCAATCACAGGGACCGAAGTCCAATCACAGGGGATCGACCCAATCACAGGGGTAGCGAACCCAATCACAGGGGTAGCGAACCCAATCACAGGGGCAATGGCCCAATCACAGGGACCTAAGTCCAATCACAGGGGTAATAAACCCAATCACAGGGGTAATGAACCCAATCACAGGGGTAATGAACCCGAATACAACAATAATAGCACAACAAGTGCATCTACACTCCCAACGATATCAACAAGCCAACAACTCACAAACATACTCCGACATCATCCCAAAACAACCAAACAAAGTGTTCATCTCATCTATGAACACCAACAACTCCCAGATAGAAAGAATATCAAGAATCAATAGACCAAAGGGTACAAAGGGGAAACTAAAGACATGAATAAATCTCAAGATAGGCAATGAATATCAACAAGAGACATGGTGTGACACCCCAACCTCATACAGGCTGAGATAGCTAAAACTTAACATAAAAGCTGCCAATCTCAACCAACAAACCAAACATAGCGGAAAGCGAATTTAAAACCTAAGGGCGTCATGCCACATCTAGGTATAATCACAGCCTAGATGCACAGGCTAAACACAAGAATAAACTAAACTGTCATCTTATAAACCGGGAATAATAATAGTAATCCTCAAAGTATAAAATCCATAGTCATCCAACGGAACCCAAAGAACTAATCAAGAGTATGTCATAACATCTCAAGGCACACAGGCCCAAAACCAACATCTAAACAAGGTAAGCTATGACTACGCATCCTCATAAAAGAGAGAACTCTAGCGCGCTCGCGTAGACTACTCCATACCTGGAAAACACACAAAGAACCATTAGCAAAAGAATGCTAAGCAACCACCATTCACACCCGCAAAGAAGTATAGATATATAGTAAGGTTGTAAATAGATTTACACACCCATATAGAATATAAACACCAACGAACTGTGCAATAGTTCAATCAGATACTCAACAAGGATAAACTGAATGAATCGCAGACCAAAACTCATTCAAGTAAAGCCGAGATCCAAAGATAGAAGAATAAGAAATAACGAATCGCATCCAAGGTACTAACGGAACACAAGCATAAGGAATAATCAACAGAATGAACAAGAGACTCATATCTCAAGAACCGAAAGGAACCAACAACAACCACTAAGCATCATACTAAACCCAACCCAACTCAAACCGAATGCACAAAGGCAAAGCTCACTCACAGGGGTAATGAACCAATCACAGGGTAATGAACCCAATCACAGGGACCGTAGTCCAATCACTAGGGACCGAGTCCAATCCAGGGGTGAATCGACCCAATCACAGGGTAGCGAACCCAATCACGAACCCAATCACAGGGCAATGGCCAATCACAGGACCTAAGTCCAATCACAGGGTAATAACCCAATCACAGGGTAATGAACCAATCACAGGGGTAATGAACCGAAATACAACAATAATAGCACAACAAGTGCATCCACACTCCAACGATATCAACAAGCCAACAACTCACACATACTCCACATCATCCCAAAACAACCAAACAAAGTGTTCATCTCATCTATGAACACCAACAAACTCCCAGATAGAAAGAATATCAAGAATCAATAGACCAAAGGGTACAAAAGGGGAAACTAAAGACATGAATAAATCTCCAAGATAAGGCAATAAATATCCAACAAGATGGATCCTATGATAGATGAACTTACCCACTCCTAAGCAACCATAAAAGAGCAATCTTGACTTGAAAGCTTGTAGGAAAATGGAGATCAATTTTGGGTGCAAGAAGGATGGAAATGGCGTGTAAGTGTAAGGAGAAAGAGGAAGAGGAGTGAAAGCTTTTAGGTTATTTGATCATCAAAATATATACTAGGGATACATACAATATTTGAGTGTAAGACTTATTAGGAATTGGGCTCAAGCTTATATTATAATGGTCACAAGAACTAATTATATATATGTATTCAAGACTAGCAAAATGGGCTAAATAATCACCCCTTATAATTAATACAAGAATTAATATAAGAAAGCCCATAGAAATGTCTTAGGACTAATATATATATATCATATAATGTAAGATCAATAGATTGGGCTTGTAGGAATATTTAATTACAAATGGTAAGGGCTCAAATTGAATAAAATCCCTTACAAGAATAATTCAATTAATTGGGCTCTTGAATATAATAATTAAATCAAGCTCATGGGCACATATATATATATAAGAGTATATATATATTAAATTGGAAGGATTAGCCCAATTAGAAATTAATTAAATTGCCCAAGGAATTAATTAACGGTTCGAAAGGCTTGAACGAATTTACGGGGTGTTACATGTCAGGACCTGCCCACGCGACTCACACGCGTGTAGGTCCTCATGGATCAACACTGGAAAGATTCCACGCCTGTCACCACGCGTGGACAGCAGTGCCGATCACCTTCTTTGTCTCCTGGTTTTTGTCTTCTGTTTTTTATCCGATTTAGCTCATTCGTCATGGCTTAGCACCAAAATCACTTGCATTGTTAGCTCAAGCAAGGCTATTCTAAAAAGAAAAATTGCTAATAAACAAAGAGAAAGAAAAAGTAAACAAGAAATAAAGTTCTAATCTAAGGATAACGTTGGGATTGCCTCCCAAGTGCGCCACGGTTTAACGTCTCCTGGCCAGACGTTGTGTGCTCTATCCTTCGAAGCACACAGATTTTGGGACCTTACCAAGCGTCCCGTGTACCTTAGCTTCAAGGAATGTCCCAAGATGGGTAACATCCTTGAATACCCACAAAGATAAAGGAAGAACAAAATGCATGGTTGGAAGAATTTTAGCATCAAACACCCTCCTTAACTCCTCTAGGATGGTGTTCATTTCTTCTTCCTCCTTATCTCTTATCCCCCTAAAGATCTTCTGATTCGCTTCAAACCATATCTCCACGCTCCCTTCCTCAATTTCGAGTGTGGTCAACTCTCTCCACTCAACTTTCTCCGTGAAAATCTCATCATTCTCTATCATCTCTTCCTCACCTTCCCTTCTCTCATCTTCCCAAAAATTACTCTCACTCTCACATGAGTAGAACGAAGCATCATCCCCCTCACTCATTAACTCACTTTCACCCAAGACAAAGGATTCATCTTCCGAAAAGTTAAAGCAATCATACTCATATTTAAACAAAAGAGAATCCTTACAATCATTAATCAATATATCAAAATTTTCCATGGAATCATCCTCCCGAAATTTAAAGCAATCATAATCACATGTAATGGAAATATTAGTGCAAAGGGAGTCAACCACACAAGTTTCAAGGGTGTTTGCAATAAGAGCACAAGGATTTTCAAGAAGATTAGCACAAGAAAGATTAGGAATTTTACCACATTTTGGCTCTTCATCTTCCCTCACTCTCCATCTCTTCCTCCTTTTGATTTTCCAATTCGAAAATTGGAACTTCTTCAAGCACCGGGGCGTAACAATCCTCTATTTCTCCAAAACTCTCCTCTTCCTTAGCATTTTGTGCGTTTTCGACCTCTTGTACAATCCTTGGGTGGGCTTCCAAAGTGTGGATGTCATTTATGATGGTGGAGTTAGCTCGGGACTCATTCATTTTCATGAGCTCCTCCGTCATAGATAGCATCTTCGTTTCAACCTCTTCTAGTGGAAGTCCTTCCTCCCGGAGGGTAGCGAGATAGTCTTTCAATTCGCTCTTGATTTCGGCTATTAGTTTAGCCGTATCTGTAACACCCCGCATTTTCCTATTATTATTTTAAATATAAATATTTAAAATGAGGGGTTATTTTCTTATTAAATAATTATTTAAATAACTATAAGTATAATTATTTCCTCATGGGCTCGGAATAATGAATTTTGGACTACTCATTATTATTATTGTTATTACTATGATATTAAAATATTCTTAGCCCAAATACCTATATAAGTATATATATATATATATTCTATAGTATATGGTTTTTATTATGGGCTATGGACCCAAGCAATTATTTTAAATTAAATTATAAGTATGGTATCAATAGTCTTGACCCAACTATTAATTTTTAGTCCAAACTACATAGCCCTTCTAAAATGATCTAGCCTAAATCCCAAATTATATAAGCCTTACCACTATTAGCCCAATCCAAATAAGTTACCCTAGTGTATGTTGTAAAAGGAAGTTTCCAAAAAGGGAAGGGAAGTTTTCGGTAGACAAAAGGAGAAGAATTTACAAGAACCGACGTCGTATTGTTATGTACGACGTCGGTATGCTTCAAACCGACGTCGTATTGTTATGTACGACGTCGGTTTGCTTCAAACCGACGTCGTACAGATTTATTTGTTTTTTATTTTTTTTAAAATATAAAACGACGTCGGTTCTTCTAAAGAACCGACGTGGTTTTTTTTTTAAAAAAAAACAAACGGCGTCGGTTGTAGCTACAATCGGCGTCGGCTACAACTGTGACACCCCAACCTCACACAGGCTGAGATAGCTAAAACTTAACATAAAAGCTGCCAATCTCAACCAACAAACCAACATAGCGGAAGCAATTTAAACTTAAGGGCGTCATGCCACATCTAGGTACTAACAAAGCCTAGATGCACAGGCTAAACAAGAAACGAATTAACTGTCATATCATAAAGTCTCAAACGAATCCTCAATCATAATCCATAAAATCCGAAGGAAATACTCAAAGTACAAAACAAGAGTATCATAAGATCTCAAGGCTCACAGGCCATCAAAACAAAGTCTAATCAGAACTAACTAAGGCTAAGGTCCTCATAAGGAAAGCTCTAGCGCGCTCACGATGCAACTACTCCATACCTGGAAAACACGCAAAGAACCATTAGCAAAAGAATGCTAAGCAACCACCATTCACACCCGCAAGGAAATATAGATATACATAAGCTTGTAAATAGGTTTACACACCCATATAGAATATAAACACCAACGAACTGTACAGCAGTTCAAACCGATACTCAACAAGGATAAACTGAACGAATCACAAACCAAGACTCGATCAAATAAATCCAATAACCAATAACGAAAGCATAATGCATAACGAATCATAAATGAGATACCAACTGAACACAATCCAAGAAGGGAACATCCAAACTCAAGAGAATAACAAGGTATCAACCGAACAATCCAAAGAACTCATAAGAACCAACAAGAAAGACATCCCAACATCGACCTCCCAACCAACCGAACCAACCATCAACCAAGTCACACCATAAGTCAGAAGTCAATAGTCACGAGTCAGACGGGGTGATGAGTCCCACTCACAGGGACCGAAGTCCAATAGTAACCAATAGTAACCACAGGGGTAATCAACCCAAATCACAGGGGTAGCGAACCCAATAGTAACACAATAGTAGCACAATAGTAACACCATAGTCCACAACCAATAGTAACCAATAGTAACCAATAGTCCACAACCAATAGTAACCAATAGTAACCAATAGTCCACAATAAGAGCACAATAGTCCACCATAGTAACACAATGGTCCATCACCACAACCATACTCCAACACCAACTCAACCAACCAAGACGTGGGTTCATCTCAAATATGAACACCAACCAACTCCCAGATTATAACTCAAAGGATCAAGAGACCAAGGACACCAAAAGTGGAAACCAAAAGCATGAATCACTACTCCAACTAAGGCATCAAATGCTCAATGAAAGACATGAATAAATACTCCAAATACATGGTGAAATACTCAACAAAACAATCCAACAATGATCTGAAACAAGGGACCAACAACAGACAACAATAGCAGAAACTGCTCTCTGGAAACAGTTTCCCAGAGAACTAACGGAGCACCCTCACGGATCACTGTCCACCGCCGAACCACTCCGCACGGAGCAGCCGGACTCCCTCAGCGGGCCACACTCCTCCGCCCGTGTCATCCGTTGCCACCTTGCGGATCGCCCTAGCGGGTTACATTATACCGTTCGGGTCTTCCGCAAGGCCAACCCCAATCCCAGATTTCCAGAGACCAAAACAGACATGAACAAATCCAATTTCCAGAACACAAGATCAGACCAAAGACACACACATTTCATCCCATTTAGAGTCCAAGAATAAGGAAATCCATAACATCATTGATCATACAACACAAGACAAAGATCAAGATGAAATCCAACAAGAAACATCCAAGAAATAGGCTATTCAACAATAATTTTCAGGATTTCCAATCACCAAATCAATATATATAGAATAAGGGAATAAAATAGTTTTGATGGACATGGATGGTTACCTTTGAAGCGTAATTAACCCAAAGCATATTAAATCCAAAGCCACGTCAATCCTAAGCTCAAAGCTCGGTTCATAACCGTGAACCTGAAGGATTAATATAATCTAACACCGTCACTAACTATTAATAACAAGGATACTATATAACCTATAACCCATGCTCAAGGCTAATATAATATGGCCAATAATATTAATCAAACTTAAGCTAAGGTATTATACCTAATACTAAGATCACAAGTTAATAATAAACATAGTACTACCTCAAAAGGATTAATATGCTAGCTCTTGCGCCACCAGGGTTCGAACCCACGTCCACCATATCCACACGCAGTTGCCTTACCATTGGGCTGTTCCGTCCTTACTGTTATGAAACGTAACCACCAAAACAAAAGCCTTCGAATCAGCTCCCGGTCACAACCCAGCGTCATGCTCATGCATCGCCGGAACAGGGGAAGGAAGTTACGTTGCCGTCGAGCTTTTACCAACCACGACGTCGTCACTGTTGCCGTCGTATCGTACCGTTGCCGGGAAAGGGAGCGATGGAGACCGTCGCCGCTAGCTTCGCCGGAACTAAGGGAGGTCGGTGTCCCCTTGCTGGCCACCTGCTGCGGAAGGGTAACGGAGAGGGAGAAGCCGCCAACTCAGCCCGCTGCGTCACTACTACGCCTTATTTTCTTCTAACGGAGAAGGGAGCGCCGTTCAGTTCCTCCGCCGTTGCTGTCACTTGGTCGAACGGACGAGGGTGGCGGGGGTGTTGAAGCCGCCGGGTGTTCCGCCACCTTTGCACACCGCAGTCCCGTTCTGCCGTGTGTCGCCGGGAGGATCTCACGCTGCTCGCTGAAGAACAGGGGGAAGGATGGAGACCGGAGCTACGTACTCGCCGGCTACTCCATGTTACCGCCGGCCATTTGCTTCATTACTGCCGTAGACGGTAATCGGAGAAGAAGGATCGCCGTGACTCACCCGCTGCGCTGCCGGTTCGCCGAGCCTCGTTGCCGCTGATAGAGGAAGGTCTGAGTCGCCATTGCTGCTGCCGGGTTGGAGCTCTCGTGTCGTCCGGTTGCTGCTGTTGCGTTGAGAGGGAGAGACGAGGGCAGGGGCTACGAGAGGCAGAGAGGGATGGAGAGGAACGAAAGAAGATGAAGAAGAGGTCTTGGCTGCTCAACTTAGGTTTCCCTTTTGGGAAGCTTCTATTTTGGGCTAAGTCACAATTAGAGTGGGCTACATTAAGTTGATTGGATCAATTTTGGTTCAAGACTAAGAAGATTGGGTTGGGTCAATTAATCATAATCTATAAATTATAAATAGTGAATCATGGGCTTAGTATAATCCTTAATGAATATAATTCATATGGGCTCAATAATATTCTATACGGTATAAAATATATATATATGTATATATATATATATACATAACAATAGAGGTATTGGGCTAAGAATATCTAATATTGACATGCTAATAATTTATATAGAAATACATGATCCCAAGCCCATAGGAAAATAATTATACTTATCATTATTTAAATAATGATTGAATACGAAAATAACCCCTTATAATATTCAAAAGAGTAGTAGGAATTTTCGGGGTGTTACAACAACCGACGCCGAAAACCCTATATAAAGTACCCGCACAGCATAAATTTTTTCAGATCTGCGTTTTTTGTTCTTCTTCTTCTTAACCTTTCGTTCTTCTTCTTCGACAAAAGAGGGCAGCCACTGCCCGGACTTCCACCCTCGCACAGCCACCGGCCGACGCACCTCCACTGCCGTTCCTCCACCGCCACTCCTCCTCCGCCGCAGCTGCACCGGCCACCGCAACTCCGTGAGAGTCGCCCGCCCTTCGCCAACGCCGCCTCGCACGGCCACCGCCTCCCCGCCCAGCCACCGCCGGCCCAACCAACCACCGCCCAGCTGCCGCTGCAAGCCGCCGCCCCTGTAACACCCCGTAAATTCGTTCAAGCTGTAAGACCGATAATTAATTCCTTGGGCAATTTAATTATTTTAATTGGGCTAGTTCTTTCAATTTAATACATAGATATATATATATATATATATATATATATATATATATATATATTTCTTGAGCCTAATTTAATTATTCTAATCAGGAGCCCAATTCTTGAATTTATTCTTGTAAGGGATTTTTATTCAATTTGGATCCTTACATTTCTTATAATTAAAGTATTCTACAATGGCCCAATTTCCTAATAATATGTAAGTATGATGTCTTTAAGACATCTTATGGGCTTCTTTATTCTAATGTATATATTTAATTGTAAGGGATGAATTCATTAGCCCAACTTATTAATCTTGTACATATTATATTCTTGTAAGTAATATAATATAGGAATGAGCCCATTTCTCATTAAGTCTTTCACCCTAATATAATATATGTATTGTAGTATATATATTCAAGACTAAAAATCCCTAAAGGTTTTCACTCCCTCTCTTCCCTACACTCACCATTCTCACGCCACTTTCACCATCAATTCCTCCAAATTTGATCTTCATTTCTCCTACAAGTTTTCAAGTCAAGATTGCTCCTTTAGGCTTGTTTAAGTTTGGGTAAGTGCATCTAGCTAAGAATATTCATTGCATTTTATAGTTTTACTAGTCTTTATGCATGTTCTTATGTGTTTTCTTTTGGGGTTCTTTGGGTAAAAGATGATCAAGAAGGTGGTGGGGCTTTGTGAGCATTGTTGAGGCTTTGCTTGGGTGGAAAGAGCTCCTAGAGGTAACCACTATGTCCATCAAAATCTATTTTTACACTCTCATTCTATATGATATTATTTGGTGTTGGAAATCCTGAAATTTCTTGATTATTAGCCCTATTCTTGGTTGTATTTTGTTGGATTTTCTTGATCTTGTGTCTTGATCTTGGCCTATTGTTGTTATGATCATTTGTTAGTTGGATTTCCATGTTTTGGCCTCTAATTAGATGAAATGTTGGGGTATTTTGATCTGATTGTTGCATTCTCGAACAATGTTTCGTATCTGGGCAGAACTGGAATCTGGGGAGTGTGGGAGACCTTGCGGATGACCTAGGCGGAAAAATGTGCCCCGCCGAAGTCTTCCGCAAAGCCTGGACGGTGGGCTCGGGCGGAGGTGGTTAGCCCATTGAGGAGGACCGTCTCCTCCTTGCGGAGGAGGGCGGCGGAGATCCGAGCTCCGTTGGAGAGCTCCGCACGGTCTCTGGAGATTTGCGTCGAGAGACTGTTCTGAGTTGTTGTTGTCTGTTTGTTTCCCCTTTGTTCTGAATATTGTTGGAGTGTTTTGTTGGGTATTTTACCATGTCTTTGGAGTATTTATTCATGCCTTTTGTTGGGTATTTTGCCATGCCTTTGGAGTATTGATTCTTGTCTTTTGGTTCCTCTTTTTGTACTCATGCTTTATTGAATCCTTGAATTCATTACCTGGGAGTTGGTTTGTGCTCATAGTTGAGATGAACACTTTGTTTGGTTGTTTTGGGCTGAGTTTGGAGTATGAGTATGTGGTGGTGGATTCCTTGGTATCTTTTGGAGGTTGTTGGGTGAACTAACTGTGCTACTATTGACTATTGACTATTGACTTCTGACTTTGGACTTCGGTCCCTGTGATTGGGCTTTTGCCCCTGTGATTGGACTTCGGTCCCTGTGATTGGGTTCATTACCCCTGTGATTGGACTTCGGTCCCTGTGATTGGACTTCGGTCCCTGTGATTGGACTACGGTCCTTGTGATTGGGTTTTTACCCCTGTGTACCTGACTTCTGACTAGGGTTGGGTTTGGTATGATGGTTGGTTTGAGGGTTGGAGGTTGGAGTTGGGAGTTCTTTCTTGGTTTATGTATTCGTGAGTTCCTTGTGGTTATTCGATTGATATCTTATGGTTCTGGGTTATGGTTGGTTGGTTTCTTTATGGTTGTTGTTCAGTTGGTATCTTGGTTATGGATTCGTTGTCTTATACCTTTGTTTTGAATATTTGCTTCGTTTGGATGAGTCTTGGTTTATGATTCGTTCAGTTTATTGTTGTTGAGTATCCGTTTTGAACTATTGAACAGTTTGTTGGTGTGTATATTCTATATGGGTGTGTAAACCTATTTACAAGCTTATGTATATCTATACTTCCTTGCGGGTGTGAATGGTGGTTGCTTAGCAGTCTTTTGCTAATGGTTCTTTGTGTGTTTTCCAGGTATGGAGTAAGTCTAAGCGAGAGCGCGTTAGAGCTTACCGTTATGAGGATGCTTAGACTTAGCTTATGTTGGTTAGACTTGTGTTTCGGGCCTGTGTGCCACTTTGAGATTCCATATACTCTTGACTAGTTGTTGGATATTTTGAAACATGATTTGAGGATTATCGTTTATGCAGTTACAGTTCAGTTCTTATGGTTAGCCTGTGCATCTAGGCCGTGTTTATCTTACCTAGATGTGGCATGATGCCCCTTAAGTTTTAAATTCGCTTCCACTATGTTATGTTGAGATAGGCAGCTGTTGTGTTGAGTTTTATCTATCTCAGCTTGTGAAAGGTTGGGGTGTCACAGCCCATGCCCAGCCACCGCCGCTGCCAGCCCGCACGGTAAGCTTCAGTTTTTTTTTCTTTTAATTTCGAATTAGGGCTTGTTATATATTTTAGGAATATATTTTTTTTTGAAAGGAATGTTCTTTCAATTTTAGTTTGCTAATAAACCTGCGAAACTTAATTGCAATTTTGACGTAATTTTATCATTTGTTTGCATTAATTCTTCGATTTGAAGTGAACGACTGCACTATGGCACCAACTGGTTATTGACTTCAGGAATATTATGATATCTTAGTGGTTCCTCATTGTATCTTCCTACACAATTAGATAGGTTGTGTCCTTTTTTATTTTGTTTCTTGTTTGCTTTATTTATACTTGCGTGTTATTCAATGGATGGGGAAATGCATTTTTGATTAGTTGATTATGTGGATTGGAAGTTGAAGAATATCTATGGGATATATTTGGTTATTGTTTCGATTCTAATGCATGTTTTTTATTGGTTATTTTGAAGTGATTGGTATTATTAGAAGGAAGGCATTGATAAAAGATTTGGCAGTCGTATACCATGCAGAGTGCCTTACATATTGTCAACAACTTTTGGAACTCCAAAGAAAATTTGAAGAGGTTAGTGAGATTATAATGCATTTTTATAGTTTTACCTTTCATAAATGAAAATGTAAAAACACCCCTTCTGCATGTAGTTATTTTTTTTCTTTTGAAATTTTGAGTTCATAACAGAGCTGTAGCCTTTTGTGTTTTTGTTGACTTTTGTGTGTTATTATATGTCAAATAGTGTATCTCTATTGTGATACATATGTTTATTTACACAGCTTCATAGTTATGTGGCAAAGGTTTAGAAAATATGTGAATTGGTAATTCTACTTTGTCTTTAGGAGTATATAAAAACTTGGGTCTCAAAGTCCAGGTAGTTTCCAATTAATTTCATGCAATGATCATCCAAAAATTTTAGTATACATATACGAATTAGCATAAATGCTTTACTAGGAACACTTTCAAAATCACTGCTTCCAGAAATAGAATCTTATTATGAAGTTGTGCAGAATGGATAAGATGATTTAGTTGATGAAGTTAGAAACATATAGTGCCAATATTTAGTTGATGAATGGATTGATAGATTACTTCTTTAGCTTGATGTATTGTGAGATTTATGTTAAATACTTGTTGTTTATTAGTGTTATTGAATTGGGAGATTTATGTTGAATATTCAATGTTTTATTAGTTATTGTACTATACTTTATTAGTTTGATAAGTTGTGATGTTTATTAGCTTTGATTAATTGAGAACTTTATTAGTTTGATCAATAGTGAATTATAAATGTTAATTTGTTACACAGGTTCTGAAACTTATGTGTGAGTTGGAAATATACTGTACAGGTTTTAGGTAGATTCATAAAATAATTTTAATATTTAAAAAAAAATTATAAACGACGTCGGTTATTTCATATTAGCCGACGTCGTTTATTATTTATTTAATTTTTTTTTAAATAAATGACGTCGATTTTTGTAATAAAACCGACGTCATTTCATTTTTTTTATTTTTTTAAAAATAAACGACGTCGGTTTTTTTAAGAAAACCGACGTCGTTTCATATTTTTAAATTATTTTTTAAATAAACGACGTCGGTAATTTTTTTTTTAAATAAACGACGTCGGTTTTTCTAAAAAACTGACGTCGTTCCTTATTTTAAGAAATAAAAAAATACATACGGCGTCGGTTTTGACAACCGACGCCGTATCATTTATATACAACGTCGGCCAGATCAACGTCGATTTTTAACCGACGTTAAAAGTGCTAAAAAATCGACGTTAAAGGTGTTTTCTGTAGTAGTGTTAGTTCTTGTCTTGATGATTCATGTGTCCAAGTCTTTGATGCCATAGATCTGTGTTATCACTGGTTGTATTGCAACACAAAAGGTTAGAAGACAAAATATAACAATTATCAGAGGATCTTATACCTTCCATGATAACCTTGTTCTGTTGGTCCTTGACAATGCACCGATCTTTAGTAAATCCAACGTTCAGCTTCTGGTCACATAGCTGACTGATGCTTATCAGATTAGCTTTAAGACCCTGAACCAGTAGAACCTTCGACAGTGAAGGCAGTCCAGCTACATTGAGAATCCCAATACCCATAATGTCACCTTTAATTCCATCACCAAAGGTTACTTGTCCAGTATAAGGAATTACATTCTTGAGAAACTCTTTACTGCCAATCATATGTCTGGAACAACCACTGTCAAAATACCATTTTCCCTGTTCTTTTCCAAAAAGCATAGAATAGCAGACCAAATCTGACTTTCTTACCCAAACTTGACGACCAACAGGGGTAATCCATTTCTTCTTAAATTTGTCACTTCTCTGATCTCTGTAGAACTTATAACATTCTGGTCTTGTATGGCCTTTCTTGCAGCAGTAGTGACATATTGGAATATATTTCTTCAAAATTCTTTGGTTGGTTTCGATATTTGGCCGAGTGCTAGTGCATGCAAGAACAAACTTAGTGGTGAATGAAGTTTGAGAGTTTTGAGTGTACCCGAGACCATTTCGAATGTTGGGTGATCTTCCATGTTGGGCGTCGGCAAGGTTGGCCGAGTTCAGCCCCTGCTCGATTCGAGACGTGGCGCTGTGGCTTACCATGGAGGGATGTGGTTAAATGGTATTAGTCCACCTACCTATCACCAATTGGTTTTAGGAAGGATATGGCAACCAGTTAGCCAAAGAACTCTGTGGTTAAGCGTGCTTGACTTCCGGCAGTCACGGGATGGGTGACCCCCTGGGAAGTAAGCATAGTGCAGCGCTGAGATCCATCAATTGGTATCAGAGCCGAGGTCACGGGTTCGAATCGATGGCGAGGTGAAAGCCGAGTCCAATCCCAGGTGGGATGTGGGCGTAGGTCGTAAGGACCGAGTCAGGCATGCTGCATAGCTGGGCTTGGTGATCAAAGGTTGATGCAGGTGCTGGGAGGGGGATTGTTGGGCGTCGGCAAGGTTGGCCGAGTTCAGCCCCTGCTCGATACGAGACGTGGCGCTGTGGCTTACCATGGAGGGATGTGGTTAAATGGTATTAGTCCACCTACCTATCACCAATTGGTTTTAGGAAGGATATGGCAACCAGTTAGCCAAAGAACTCTGTGGTTAAGCATGCTTGACTTCCGGCAGTCACGGGATGGGTGACCCCCTAGGAACTAAGCATAGTGCAGCGCTGAGATCCATCATTCCAAAGTCAAGAATTTGATTCAGGGTTGATGTTGTTTTCATCATTTGGATTTGTTTTCTGAAAGCTTCTAATTCAGCTGAGAGTGTCATCACTTTGGAGTTGGATTCAACTAGTTCAGCATCTTTGTCAGCAACCAGTTTCTTCAATGATTCAACATTCTTTTCCAGGAACTCATTTTTAGAGTTTGTGATTGTGTGTGTCTTCAAGAGAATGTCCCATTTCTTGTACAGTTGAATGTAGGATTGCTCAAGTTCTTCATAGGAAATTTTATCCACATCTTCATGATCTGAGTAACATTTCCGATTCTGATTGAGATTCAGTCATAACTGCAGTGAATGCAACAAAGTTTCCTGATATTTCTGTGACACCCCCAACCTCACACAGGCTGAGATAGCTAAAATCTCAACAAAACAGCTGCCTTACTCAACCAAACAGAACATAGCGGAAGCGAATTTAAAACCTAAGGGGCATCATGCCACATCTAGGTATAAACACAGCCTAGATGCACAGGCTAAATGTAACACCCCGAAAATTCCTACTACTCTCTTGAATATTATAAGGGGTTATTTTCTTATTAAATAATTATTTATATAATTATAAGAAAGATTATTTCCTATGGGCTTGGATTGTATACTCTTGTATATATATAATTTATTGTTAAGATTAATAATGAATAGTCTATGGCCCAATATTTCTATTTGATATATATATATATATGTATTCCATACCATATTAATTGTTGAGTCCACAAATTATATTATCTTAAGAATTATATTATGCTAAGCCCAAAATTGTGATTATATATATATATATAAATTATAGACTATGATTAATGACCCAATCCATTTCTAGTCTTAAACCAAAAATTGACCCAACAATCTAATAGCCCAAAATAGAAGCCCACCCTAGCTATTTTTGGAAGTTTCCAATTAGGGTAGGTTATGTGTTGATCAGCAGCCAATTCTCTTCACACTCTCGGTCTCTCATCTCTCGCACTCAATGAAGCTTGAAGCTACGACAATGGCGGTGAGGCAGAGCAACGCCTTAACAACGGAACTTCTAGCATGGTGATCGGCGACGACAAGAAGGTGACGAGGCAGTAACTCTCCTCCGGTGGCATCCTCCGTCTCCGACGAGCTTGAGGCTTCTCTCCGGTGATCTACGGGTAGTCACGGCAGCGACAGAGCAGA
This sequence comes from Ipomoea trifida, assembly GCA_003576665.1. Classification (NCBI taxonomy): domain Eukaryota; kingdom Viridiplantae; phylum Streptophyta; class Magnoliopsida; order Solanales; family Convolvulaceae; genus Ipomoea; species Ipomoea trifida. The sequence goes on from CP025651.1 coordinate 14,302,875, forward strand.
GCGTCACTTCCCTTCTCCGAGCCGAGCAGATGGCGGTAGCGGCGGCCCTTCTCCCGTCGACGGTGGCAGGCGAGTGGGCGAAGCAGACCCGTAGCGTGGCGTCAAGCTCCTCTCCTCCTCTGGCGATCCTCCTCGGCGATGCATGATGCGTGACAATGGTGGTCGACGGCAAGCTTGGCAGTACTCCAGGCGGCGAAGGCAACGGGCAACCACGACGGCTCTCTCCTCTCCGTTATCCCCCTTCCGTAGGCAGCAGCGGAGCATCTTGGCGGCCCCAACATCTCCGGCGTTCCCCTCCGTTCGGCCAACGACCGCAACACCGGTGAGTGGTCGGCGAAGTCTCCAACAGAGAGCTCCGGCCTTCGTACTCCCTCGCAACGCAGCAGCAACCAACGACGATGGAGCAGCGGCGGCATGGCACCTCTGTTCTTCCGGCAATGCATGGCTGTGACAAGGAAGCCCGACCATGGAAGATAGCCTTATATTCATTAATGGCATAACTTAGCACCAAGGAACGGCTTGGCGCGTTGGTGTGGTGCTTGTGTGTTGAGCCGAGGGACAGGAGTTCGAACCTGGGTCTGAACAGTGTGTTTAAGGTAATGTTAGCTTTATTATTAAGCTTGTGATCTTAGTATTAGGTATAATATCTTAGCTTAAGTTTGATTAATATTATTGGTCATATCCTAGTTTTAGTATTAAATAGTAAGTAGACTATGTGTAATTCTTATGGTCACATTATATTAGCCTTGAGCATGGAATTATAGGATTATAGGTTATAACGGCCCGATTAGGAATGTTAGTATCGTTATTAATAGACAGTAATGGTATTAGATTATATTGTTCTTCAGGTTCGTGGTTATGAACCAAGCTTTGAGCTTAGGATTGACGTTGCTTTGGATTTAATATGCTTTGGATTAATTACGCTTCAAAGGTAACCATCCATGTCCATCAAAACTATTTTATTCCCTTATTCTATATACATTGATTTGGTGATTGGAAATCCTGAAATTTCTTGTTGAATAGCCTATTTCTTGGATGTTTCTTGTTGGATTTCATCTTGATCTTTGTCTTGTGTTGTATGATCAATGATGTTATGGATTTCCTTATTTTTGGACTCTAAATTGGATTAAATGTGAGTGTATTTGGTTTGATTTTGGGTTCTGGAAATGGTATTCTTGTTCTGAGCAGAGATTGTCTGGGAAGGGCTTTGGGGTTGGCCTTGCGGATCACTTGAGCGTAATAATGTAACCCGTGAAGGTGCTCCGCAAGGTGGCAACGGTGGTCTCGGGCGGAGGAGGATGGCCCGTTGAGGGGGTCCGTCTCCTCCTTGCGGAGGAGGTCGGCGGAGGGGTGAGCTCCGTTGAGTGGTTCCGTTAGTTCTCTGTGAATTGATTCCCAGTGAGCAGTTTCTCTGTTGTTGTTGTCTGTTGTTGGTCTTTTGTTTCAGATTATTGTTGGATTGTTTTGTTGGGTATTTACCTTGTTATTGGAGTATTTATTCATGTTATTCATTGAGCATTTGATGCCTTAGTTTGGAGTATTGATTCATGTCTTCGGTTTCCTCTTGTTGGTGTTTTGGTCTGTTGATTCTTTGATTCATGATCTGGGAGTTGGTTGGTGTTCATATTTGAGATGAACCCACGTCTTGGTTGGTTGTGATGGTGTTGGAGTATGGATGTGATGGTGGATTATTGGTTACTATTGACTATTGACTATTGACTTCTGACTTCGGGCTGCGGCCTTGGTACGGACTGCGGTCCATGTCGTTTACTTCGGGCTTTGGCCTTGGTACGGACTGCGGTCCATGTCGTTGACTTCGGGCTTTGGCCTTGGTACGGACTGCGGTCCATGTCGTTGACTCTTGACTATCTGACTTCTGACTTGTGACATGTGGTTTGACTTGGTTGATGGTTGGTTCGGTTGGTTGGGAGGTTGATACTGGGATGTCTTCCTTGGTTGGTTCTTATGAGTTCTTTGGATTGTTCGGTTGATACCTTGTCATTCTCTTGAGTTTGGATGTTCCCTTTTGGATTGTGTTCAGTTGGTACCTCATTTACGATTCGTTACGCATTATGCTTTCGTTATTGGTTGTTGGCTTTATTTGATCGAGTCTTGGTTTATGATTCGTTCAGTTTATCCTTGTTGAGTATCGATTTGCGCTGTTGTACAGTTCGTTGGTGTTTATATTCTATATGGGTGTGTAAACCTATTTACAAGCTTATGTATATCTATATTTCCTTGCGGGTGTGAATGATGGTTACTTAGCAGTCTTTTGCTAATGGTTCTTCGTGTGTTTTCCAGGTTTGCCTTAAAGCCTTTGCGTGAGCGCGATAGAGATACACCCGTATGAGGAGGCTTAGATAGTGGTTATGTTTGTAGATTTATGCTTTGGCCTGTGTGCCACTTGAGATGTTGTATACTTTGATCCAGTTATATGATATGACAGTTTAGTTCGTTTTATGTTTAGCCTGTGCATCTAGGCTGTGATATACCTAGATGTGGCATGACGCCCTTAGGTTTTAAATTCGCTTCCGCTATGTTTGCTTTGTTGGTTGAGATTGGCAGCTTTTATGTTAAGTTTTTAGCTATCTCAGCCTGTGTGAGGTTGGGGTGTCACACTAAACATAAGAAACGAGCTCAACTGTATAAACGATAATCCTTAAGTATATCTCAAGATAACCAATAACTAAACCAAAGAATACAACATCTCAAATGGCACACAGGCCAAAGCATAAGTCTAAAACAT
>CP025651.1:14306530-14343858 GCA_003576665.1 Ipomoea trifida
CTTTGTTAATCTTGTTGTTTTGCAGCTTGCGGCTCGTCTTCCCGGGTAAGTCTTAATCGCTTTTAGTTACGTTGCTTCGTTTTAGTTTTGCTTAGGAGCCTGCTTTAGATTAGGAATGAGTAGTTAGTCGGTACGAGACGACGGATAGCACCGTGTGCATCTCAGCAATCAGAAGGTTGGTGGCTCGTTGAAGAAGACTAATCCCTCGTGGTTTGGAGTCAACGGCAGCAATCTACGTTCCCGGGAATGGCGTCTTCGCGCGGGAAGCATCGTCTGCAAGATCATCGTTAACCTTAAGACTTGAAGAACACGTTTCGTGCAGCTGAAGTTCGTTGCAAGATGAAGAAAGCAATAGGAGCTCGAAGACTGAAGACTCGAAGACCCTCGGCCTTGAGGGAACGACAATAGCGGGTGCTGACGCGTCAAGAAAGAGTTAAAATACGCCAAGTAGGAATGGTCAGAACGGCCATGAGGAGTCTCGTGTAAACACTCGAAGGAACGACGGCAAGGAAGGATTAAGGAATAGCGAGACAAGCTAGTAGAAGATCAAATCGTCAAAAGATCAAGACCAACGGAAGTGAACCTAAAGGCTAGCTTAATCCTCGGGTAATCTAAGGAAGAGTTATCTATACTCGCGTTTCGTCAGAAGCAAGAGTTAAAGCACGCCAAACAGGAGCTTTCGGGATTAGTGATGAAGAACCTCGTACAAGTAAGCTCGGAGTTAACGTTACATGAAGAATTATAACTCGAGGTCGTGATTCGCGGACCTTAAGGTAGTCCTACCTACCCCTGAAGCGGCTACAAGGAACGAGTTAGAAGTGGCAACCTTCAAGACAAGGAAGACTAAGGCAAGTAGAAAAGGAAAACCCGAACGCTTAAGATCCCCGAAGATAAGGAGAAACGCCGTAAGCAAGTGATGTATGGCTCCGTGAAGTGGGCCTCGTGTAACCTCTTCGGTGCACCTCGAACGTGGTTTCTCGTGCAAGCACTCCAAGGAAGTAACCTCAGTTTCTAAAGATCGCTATTACCCATAAGCAAATCTCCTTTCCAAATCGGGTGATACCCCTTTCTAAGTTGAACCTATCTTTTCATAAAGCTCCCTCAGAATTCTATCGTTCCATCGGCAGTTCGTCGCCTTCGGTTTCTCTTGGAGTGATAAGGTGGTGCAAAGCGTAGGCTGCATGTAGAGCTTATTCGAATCTCAAATCAGCGTTGCGTGGGAAGCAAGGTCAAGATCCGTCAAGCAGTCAAAGTGTCGCAATCAATCGTCAAACCGAAGAGACCGCTTAGAGTTGAGAGACTTCCTATTCCTCTTAAAGCCAAATCCTTCACAGTTCCTTGCAATCCTAAGTACCATACTTGTTGAGAAATCTCCTCTATCTGTTGTAATCTTCGTTCCTATATCCTTGTGGAAACCAACCTCGGCTCCTCGAAATCCCAATTCCCTTTCCATTAGGGAAATCTCTTCTCTTTATTCTAACCAGTATTCCTATATATTCTCGGAAACTCAATTCTCCTTTGCTTCTTGAAATCCTAAATGCCTTCTTGTTGGAACACCCCTCCTACCTATTCTAATCTCTTTCTCATCTTAGCTTAAAACTGAATTTGTCTTTCCGTTTGGAAAAGTGCGTACCCTATGATTAAAGAATCCTTTCCATCTTTCTAAGACCTCGTTCTTAACTTCTCTTGGAACCTGATTCCTTTCTCTCCTCGAGCAAGTTGAATATCCTACCGTTGAGAAACTCGTTCTGTGTTTTCAACCCCTTTCTTATCTTCTTTCAAATCGAATCTTTGTCGTACCTTAAAGAGCTGAATACCGTATCATTGACAAACCGTTTCTGCCTTTCGAAACCTTATTCTTAATCCCTTTTTGGAATCTAATTTCTTTCTTTTCCTCGAATGACTAAATACCCTATCGCTGGAAAACTCGTCCTGTGTTTTCAATCTCGGGCTTATCTATTCTCGAAGCCAAGTTCTTTTCGTTCCTTCTCTTTTGTGAAAGAACTCGATGTTTCCTCGGAATAAGGAATTCTTTTGACCTCTGTGAACCTAGTCTTTATTCTCTTTCGAAACCATGTTCTTTTCTTCTCTTTAAAGAACTTGACACTTCAGAAATCATTTCCATCCTCCCGAACGTTGTTATTATTTGCTTCTTGAAAATATCTTGTGCAAGGTGACAATCCTAACTCCCAAGCTGTAACCTTGATAACTCTTGATTCTATTCTTTACCAACGCCGTTCTTAAAACCGTACACCTCAAACCTTTTATTCCCTTTTTCCGTTGGGTCAAATTTTTCAAAAATCGGGCATATATAGTATATAAATATTTTCTCTCTATATGTACTATCGTACTAGTTTGTAACTCTCTGTCCCCAATACGTCTTTCTGAGCTTCGGGGACGAAGCTCCTTTTAAGGGGGGTAGAGTGTAACACCCCGAAAATTCCTACTACTCTCTTGAATATTATAAGGGGTTATTTTCTTATTAAATAATTATTTAAATAATTATAAGTAAAATTATTTCCTATGGGCTTGGATTGATATACTCTTGTATATATATAATTTATTGTTAATGATTAATAATGAATAGTCTATGGCCCAATATTTCTATTTGATATATATATACATATGTATCCATACATATTATTTTGAGTCCACAAATTATATTTCTTAAGAATTATATTATGCTAAGCCCAAAGTTGTGATTTATATATATATAAATTATAGACTATGTTAATGACCCAATCCATTTCTAGTCTTAAACCAAAAATTGACCCAACAATCTAATAGCCCAAAATAGAAGCCCACCCTAGCTATTTTTGGAAGTTTCCAATTAGGGTAGGTTATGTGTTGATCAGCAGCCAATTCTCTTCACACTCTCGGTCTCTCATCTCTCGCACTCAATGAAGCTTGAAGCTACGACAATGGCGGTGAGGCAGGCAAGCCGGAACTTCTAGCATGGTGATCGGCGACGACAAGAAGGTGACGAGGCAGTAACTCTCCTCCGGTGGCATCCTCCATCTCCGACGAGCTTGAGGCTTCTCTCCGGTGATCTACGGGTAGTCACGGCAGCGACAGAGCAGAGCGTCAACTTCCCTTCTCCGAGCCGAGCAGATGGCGGTAGCGGCGGCCCTTCTCCCGTCGACGGTGGCAGGCGAGTGGGCGAAGCAGACCGTAGCGTGGCGTCAAGCTCCTCCCCTCCTCTGGCGATCCTCCTCGGCGATGCATGATGCGTGACAATGGTGGTCGACGGCAAGCTTGGCAGTACTCCAGGCGGCGAAGGCAACGGGCAACCACGACGGCTCTCTCCTCTCCGTTATCCCCCTTCCGTAGGCAGCAGCGGAGCATCTTGGCGGCCCCAACATCTCCGGCGTTCCCCTCCGTTCGGCCAACGACCGCAACACCGGTGAGTGGTCGGCGAAGTCTCCAACAGAGAGCTCCGGCCTTCGTACTCCCTCGCAACGCAGCAGCAACAACGACGATGGAGCAGCGGCGGCATGGCACCTCTGTTCTTCCGGCAATGCATGGCTGTGACAAGGAAGCCCGACCATGGAAGATAGCCTTATATTCATTAATGGCATAACTTAGCACCAAGGAACGGCTTGGCGCGTTGGTGTGGTGCTTGTGTGTTGAGCCGAGGGACAGGAGTTCGAACCTGGGTCTGAACAGTGTGTTTAAGGTAATGTTAGCTTTATTATTAAGCTTGTGATCTTAGTATTAGGTATAATATCTTAGCTTAAGTTTGATTAATATTATTGGTCATATCCTAGTTTTAGTATTAAATAGTAAGTAGACTATGTGTAATTCTTATGGTCATATTATATTACCTTGAGCATGGATTATAGGATTTATAGGTTATATGGCCCATTAGGAATGTTAGTATCGTTATTAATAGCAAGTAATGGTATTAGATTATATTAATTCTTCAGGTTCGTGTTATGAACCAAGCTTTGAGCTTAGGATTGACGTTGCTTTGGATTTAATATGCTTTTGGATTAATTACGCTTCAAAGGTAACCATCCATGTCCATCAAAACTATTTTATTCCCTTATTCTATATAATTGATTTGGTGATTGGAAATCCTGAAATTTCCTTGTTGAATTAGCCTATTTCTTGGATGTTTCTTGTTGGATTTCATCTTGATCTTTGTCTTGTGTTGTATGATCAATGATGTTATGGATTTCCTTATTTTTGGACTCTAAATTGGATAAATGTGAGTGTATTTGGTTTGATTTTGGGTTCTGGAAATGGTATTCTTGTTCTGAGCAGAGATTGTCTGGGAAGGGCTTTGGGGTTGGCCTTGCGGATCACTTGAGCGTAATAATGTAATCCCGTGAAGGTGCTCCGCAAGGTGGCAACGGTGGTCTCGGCGAGGAGGATGGCCCGTTGAGGGGTCCGTCTCCTCCTTGCGGAGGAGGTCGGCGGAGGGTGAGCTCCGTTGAGTGGTTCCGTTAGTTCTCTGTAATTGATTCCCAGTGAGCAGTTTCTCTTTTGTTGTCTGTTGTTGGTCTTTTGTTTCAGATTATTGTTGGATTGTTTTGTTGGGTATTTACCTTGTTATTGGAGTATTTATTCATGTTATTCATTGAGCATTTGATGCCTTAGTTTGGAGTATTGATTCATGTCTTCGGTTTCCTCTTGTTGGTGTTTTGGTCTGTTGATTCTTTGATTCATGATCTGGGAGTTGGTTGTGTTCATATTTGAGATGAACCCACGTCTTGGTTGGTTGTGATGGTGTTGGAGTATGGATGTGATGGTGGATTATTGGTTACTATTGACTATTGACTATTGACTTCTGACTTCGGGCTGCGGCCTTGGTACGGACTGCGGTCCATGTCGTTTACTTCGCTATGGAAGGATAATTGGGATTTTCGAGGAGTCGAGGAGAATTTGGTTTCCACAAGGATATAGGAATGAAGATTACAACGGATAGAAGGGATTTCCTAACGAGTATGGTACTTAGGATTGCGAAGAACTGTGAAGGATTTGGTTTTAAGAAGGATAAGGAAGTCTCTCTATCCTAAGCGATTTCTTCGGTTGACGATTCGATTACGACACTCTGACTGATTGATAGGTCTTGCCTTGCTTCCACGCAACCTGGACCTGAGATCCGAATAAGCTCCACTACGGTTCGCATAACCTTATCACTCCAAAAGAGGCTGAAGGCGATGAACCGATGACCGATAGTACAGAACGAGAGATTTTCGAGGAGCTTTATGAAAAGATAGGTTCAATTGGAAAGGTATCGCCGACTTTGAAAGGAGATTCGTTTATGGGTAATAATGATCTTAGAAACGAGGTTACTTCCTTGAAATGCTTGCACGAGAAATCATGTTCAAGGTGCACTGAAAAGATTACACGAGGTCCACTTCACGGAGCCATACACCACTTGCTTACGGCGTTTCTTCTTATCTTCGGGGATCTTAAGCGTTCGGGTGCCTTTCTACTTGACTTGATCTTCCTTGTTTTGGAGGTTACAACTTCTAACTCGTTCCTTTGTCGTTGCTTCAGGGATGGGTAGGACCATCTTACGGCTCGGGCATTCCAACTTCAAATTCTAATTCTTCATGTAATATTAACTCCGAGCTTAACTTGCACGAGGTTCTTCATCACTAATCCCGAAAGCTCCTGTTTGGCGTGCTTTAACTCTTGCTTCTGACGGAACGCGAGTATAGATAACTCCTCCTTAGAATACCGAGATTAAGCTAGCCTTTAGGGTTCACTTCCGTTGGTCTTGATCTCCTGACGATTTGATCTTCTACTAGCTTGTCTCGCTATTCCTTAATTCTTTCTTGCCACTTCCTTCGAGTATTGCACGAGACTCCTCATGGCCGATCTGACAACTCCTACTTGGCGTGTTTTAACTCTTTCTTGACGCGCCAGCACCCGCTATTGTCGTTCCCTCAAGGCGAGGGTCTTCGAGTCTTCAGTCTTCGAGCTCCAGTTGCTTTCTTCATCTTGTGTCGAACTTCAGCTGCACGAACCGTTCTTCAAGTCTTGAGGTTAACGAAGATCTTGCAGACGATGCTTCACGCGCGAAGACGCCATTCCCGAAGACGTAGACCATTGTCGTTGACTCCGACCAGGGATTGTCTTCTTTCACGAGCCGCCTTCTGATTGCTTAGACGCACACGGTGCTATCCATCGTCTCGTACCAACTAACTATTCGTTCCTAATCTAAGGCAAGCTCCTAGGCAAAGCTAAAACGAAGCAACGTAACTAAAAGCGATTAAGACTTACCCGAGAAGACGAGCCGCAAGCTGCAAACAACAAGGTTAACAAAGCACATATAACATAAACAGATAAGGCGTGTCCTCACCGCGATTCCTAGAATTCGCACATCCTAGGATTCTCAAAACATCTTAGTTCCTACTGATCAAGTCCTAGAGTCTCAAAGTTCAACCCTAGGATCTCTATTCAGACCTCAACACAGGCTCTGATACCAACTGTGACACCCCCAACCTCACACAGGCTGAGATAGCTAAAATCTTCAACAAACAGCTGCCTTACTCAACCAAACAAACATAGCGGAAGCGAATTTAAAACCTAAGGGGCGTCATGCCACATCTAGGTATAACACAGCCTAGATGCACAGGCTAAACATAAAAACGAGAACTGTATAAACGATAATCCTTAATATATCTCAAGAACAATAACTAAACCAAAGATACAACATCTCAAATGGCACACAGGCCAAAGCATAAGTCTAAAACATAACCACTATCTAAGGCTCCTCATACGGGTGTAGCTCTAACGCGCTCACGCATAGACTTTAAGGCAACCTGGAAAACACACAAAGAACCATTAGCAAAAGACTGCTAAGTAACCACCATTCACACCCGCAAGGAAGTATAGATATATATAAGTTTGTAAATAGGTTTACACACCCATATAGAATATAAACACCAACAAACTGTTCCACAGTTCAAATCGGATACTCGACAAGGATAAACTGAACGAATCATAAACCAAGACTCAGTCGAACAAAGCCAATATTCAACAGGGAAAGCATAATACAATAACGAATCATAACCATGATACCAACTGAACACAACCATCCAAAGGAACCAATCAACCTCAATGGAAACAACAAGATATCAACCGAATAACACAAGGAACCCAAGAATATACCAATCAAGAAAGAATCCCAACTCCAACCTCCGAACCCTCATACCAACCATCATACCAAGTCGAACCCACAGTCAGAAGTCAGAAGTCAGAAGTCAATAGTCACGAGTCAAACAGGGGTGATGAGCCCAATCACAGGGACCGAAGTCCAATCACAGGGACCGAGTCCAATCACAGGCGACAGTCCAATCACAGGACCGAAGTCCAATCACAGGTAATCAACCCAATCACAGGGACCGAAGTCCAAAGTCAGAAGTCAATAGTAGCATAGTCAATAGTAACCAATAGTCCACAGTCAATAGTAACCAATAGAACCACCATCACAACCTCATACTCAACTCAACCCAAGAACCATCACTCAGAGTGCTCATCTCAGATATGAACACCAACCAACTCCCAAATAATAGACTCATACAAAGGACCAAGGGGTACGAATAAATACTCAGAATCAAGATACAAATATCCAATAGAATACTCCAACAAACTTCAGAACACAGAAGGAAATAAACAACGGATCACTCACTTCTACCAAACACTACCCTTACTCTCACAGAATACCCCAACGGTTACATTATCCCGCCAGAGCACCCCGCAAGAGCAATTCTCACACACCAAACCAGACTCAGCTCAGAATACAAAGAAAGGTTCCAGAATACAAAGATCAGATCACAATACACCAACATTCCATCCAACAGAGGTCAAATAACATGGAAATCCAACCAACAAGTAATCATAACAACACTAGGCAAAGGATCAAGACACAAGTCCAAGAATCCGATAAACGCAGTCAATAATAGGCTAATAATCAAGGAATATTCAGGATTTCCAAATCACCAATTAATATCATATAGAGTGAGTGTAAAATAGATTTGATGGACATGGATGGTTACCTTTGAAGCGTAATTAATTCCAAAAGCGTACTAATCCAAAGCAACGTCAAACTCAAAGCTTGGTTTATAACCACGAACCTGAAGATTAATATAATCTAACACCGTCACTAACTTACTAATAATAACATTGATATTCCTAGTCGGTCCATAATATTAGTAATCCTATAATCCATGCTCAAGGCTAACATAATATGACCATATAATGAGCTAAAAGACTAAACCATGATAATCATAGTCGTAATCCAATAATAATCCTAATGGTTAACAAGATCAAAACCTTAAGCTATGGACTAACTACTCATAAAAGCTAAGAGAGAAGAAACTACCTTAGAGGGATTCGAACCCACGCCCAAAGACTCAACATAAGAGAGCTATACCACCACGCCATAGGGCCTCTTGTTGCCACTGAGTCGCACCGAAGGGAGAAGTCCCTTCCTGGAATCGGCTGTTGCTGTGAACAACGGAGAAGGAGCTTCACCGCCAACTTCCACCGATGTCATCCGCCACCGCCGGGTTCTCTGTCTCGTAGCTGTTGCTGGAAGGGAGAGACCACCGCCACCGTGCCTCTTCTTATTGCGTCGCACCACCGCCCAGCTACTGTCTACGCCGTCGTCATCCATGTACAGCGCACCAATGCCGCAAGCTGAGACCGACCTCGGCTTTCGCCATAGCTCACCTGCCGCTGCTGTTGCGTCTAACCGGAGGAGGACATGTCGTCTTTGTAAAACAGAGGAAGCCCATCGACGAGAAGGAGGAGATGACGAGGCTGCGGCAGGGATCCACGGAGCTGCCACCACCGTCGCTTGCTACCTCCATAGGCCGAACGGAAGAGGGTGGCGGAGGAGAGGTGTCCGCCAAAGAGCTCCGCCAGCTTTGAACGTCGCAGCTCTGTTCTGCCGTTGCTGATGCCGGAGTTCGGGAGTTGCTAGGTTCCATCGTTGCGTGCTGCTGCTGGAGTGAGCTCGCCGCCGGTCACAATTTCGCCGAGAAGAAGGAGACGAGCTTCGTTCGCCGCCGTAGCTGGAGACGGCTCCCTCCCCATCGCACACCGCCGGAGATCACTAAGGTTGCCGGAGAGTGGAGAGAAGACGTAACCCTGTTGCTGTACCCTTGCATGGCCGCTCATCGGCGTTTATTCGAGAAGGAGAGACCGAGGCGAGAGAGACGTGAGGCAGAGATGAAGAGACGGAAAGACATGGCTGCTATTGCTAAATTTGGAAGCTGCCATTTAGGGTAGGTTTCCTATTTGGGTTTGGGCTAGACATTGGACCATTGAATTGGGTTGGATCATTAACCATGGTCTATAACATATATATATATAATTATAACTATGGGTTTAGAGTAGTTGGGTCAACACTATCACTTATAATATATATGATCATGACTATGGACTTATAATATAGTCCTTAAGAAATATAATTCTTGTGGGCTCAATAATATTATTTATGTAGGAAATATATCTATAGAAAGGTTGGGCCATAGCCTATTATTAATAACTATACCAATAACTATGTATATACAAGAGTATATAATCCAAGTCCATAGGAAATAATTGTACTTACAATTATTTAAATAACTATTTAATTAAGAAAATAGCCCCTTATAATATTCAAAAGAGTAGTAGGAATTTTCGGGGTGTTACAATTTCTTCATCTTCATCTTGAGTCTCTTCTGAGCATTCTTCATCACTCCAGGTGGTTGCTTTCATAGACTTTTTCCTTTTGAGGTAGGTAGCACATTCAACCTGAATATGCCCAAAACCATCACATTCTCTACATTGAATACCTTTGTTCTTGTTCTTGATTTCTCCCTGTTGCCATTGATTTTGTCGTGTCTGATTTGAGTATTGTCCAGATTGATTTGTCAGACCAGAGTTCTTCAAGAAGTTTGAATTTGATGATTTTTCACCGAATCTGGATGAATTTGACGAAGATGGATTTGTACTGTTGGGTCTATTTTGTTGATTTTTACCTCCTCTGTTTTGTTTCAGAATCTTAGTGAAGTTTCTTGTTATCATTGCCACAGATTCATCATCCAAATCTTCGTATTCTTCTTCTGAATCACACTCTTCGGCAATGAAGGCTACATTCTTCCCCTTTTTTGAGTTATTATCTTGCGACAGGATGTCCATTTCGTATGTCCTCAAATTGCTCATTAATTCAGCAATAGATTTGGTTTCCCATCCTACGCTTTCTTGAATTGCAGTTACTTTCATCCTGAAGCGCACTGGCAGCGTTCGAAGAATCTTTCTAACCAGTTTATCTGAGGAAAATGGTTCGCCCAACACCGCAACTTCGTTTTTTAATTCTTGAACCCTAGCATTGAATTCAACAATGGTTTCTTCATCTTTCATGCGTAATTCCTCAAATCTGGTGAGAACTTGCTGTATCTTGGTTTGTTTAACAGAAGAGTCTCCTTCATAAAGTTTTTCAAGAATCTCCCAAGCGTCTTTTGCAGAGCTGCATCCAACGATTAATCCAAATTGACCTTCATCGAGCGATCCAGTGATTGTATTCAATGCCTTGTTGTTGTTTTCACTGTCGTTGATTTCTTCAGTGGTCCATTTGTCAACCGGAGCCAATATCTCAGATTTGTCTTTGATAAGACTCCGAGATACCCTTAAATCAGGCACATTTTAGAGTGTTTTATCTCATCTATAGCATCCTTACATGGTAAATTATGTTCGTAAATGCTTGAAAATCACTAACTGATGCACAAAAGCTACTTTTAGCTTAAAAGAAGTGAAACAGGAGCCCCGGGAGCAAATAGGAGCAAAAGTTGAGCTTAAAGAGCGAACCAGGCAAGAACGGAGCCCCGGAGGACCAAACCGGATGGTCACACGCGTGTGAGCATGCGTGAAAACTTTCCAGTAGCCTCCCACGCACGCTCAGACGCGTGTGGATGGCGTGGAGACGGTGATGCGCGAATTTCAGCTAGGGTTGTCATTTCGGAGACTATTTAAACCCCTTTGATGAATTTCCAAAGGAGGTTCCCAGAAAATTAGTTTTCCTTTTCTTAGTTTTTCCTTTGGAGAACTTTCTCCATTTTCTTAGTTTTTTAGATTAGATCAATCTCCATTGTAGCAAGACAACAAGCTTGGATTGAAGATCTTCTTCTTTCTAGGTGATTTCTATTTCATTTCTATAATTTTAGCTATCTTGTTCTTGGATTAAATTGGCTTTTGCTTGAATTTTATAATATGAGTAGCCAGTTTAGTCTAGGGATTTGGATTGTGTGATTGAATATTGCTTGTGTGATGATCTTATCTCTATATCTTGGATCTATGAGTTTGTGTTGATGGATTATCTATTCTTGTCTATTGATTGTTGTTTTGATGAGATCTTGTTTGGATTTGGCCAATCTAGATGAGAGATTGAGCTCTTGACTCTTTCATGTCTTTGATTAGAGTTAGGATTTGAAGCTTGACACAATCATAGTTCCTATGGACTACTATACTTAAGAATAGTAGGATAGTGTGTAGCTTAAGTGTTTGATAAAATTCCTCTTAGAACTTTGGATGCTTGAAGGCACTCCTAAGTCAAAGAAGCCTTAGTACACAAAGGTGGAAAAGGACTAAGACAACACACTCTTGAATTGCCAATATCCTAGCAATCCTAATCCATGACCTTAGACACTCCACTATGCAATATCCATGAACACTATCCAATCCCTACCCCTTTTAAATATTCACAAAATCATTTTTACTTTACTCTACTCTCTTGCACTCGAACCAACCAAATGAACTACTCTCACTCTCAAATCCACGCATCACCACACTCGAATCCTATGCATGATCCAATCAAGTAAACTCCCGAACACTTGACACACCTCCACGTCCCTCCTTCGAGACCGACACTCGGGGAGTCACAGACTTTCCGTTTTATCATATAAATATCTTTTGACACTTCAACCCTAAGCAAAACTATCAATGTCAGTCTTCTTGAATCCTTTTAGGGTGAGTCCACTCATAGGTGACAGCTTTCCACACGTTTACACCTTGTGCTTGGAGATAGACCCTGGTTCTTGCCTTCCAGTAAGCATAATTGGTGCCGATCAATTGTGGGGGTCTAGCTTGCCCTTCCATATCTTCTTTTGCAAATACAGCAAACAATCTCTAAAGAACAAGGTTAAAGGAAAGGAAAACAGAAAATATCAAAGGATCGTATATCAAGAGAATAGCCTTGAGACTGTGCTCTGATACCAATTGAAATCTTAGACTACCGTAATCGCTGTCTAAGATTGTGAAAGAGTCTCCCAATGATTAAATCTAATTGCTAGATTTATTAGTTGACCCTTTAACTGCTTGCTGATCTAGTGCAGAGATAAGAACAATGCATTTTAAATGTAATTATGAAACACAGATATTAAAGCAGTAAGAACACCAGAAATTGGTAACCCAGTTCGGAATCTCAATTCCTACGTCTGGGGGGCATCACTCTAATTGCCCAACTCTTCATTGATCTTTGCTGTGAAATGTACCACCAATTTACAGTTTGAGATTCACGCGGTAACTCTAGAAAATCATCACTGTCTCCATTCTAGAGTTCAACCTTGAAGAGTAGAACTTGATCTCCTGATCTTCTTGAATTGAGGCTCCCCCTCAATGATAGCACGACTGGCATTCAGAGCGAAGACTTGCCCTATACTTTTTCCGGGAAGATGTATCTTGTATCAAAGGTAAGCTTTGTCAAGATTTCTTGTAATCACATATATGGAAACTTTCACATTTAGATCTCTGTGTAGAAAACTCTCCAACCCGTTCATAAGAGATTAGTCTCATATATATCTTGCTCTGGTTCTGGTAAGTTGTTGGAGTTTCCGTAGCTGATCCTGGTCCTCTTTCTTGTCTTTCTACAGTGTCTTGTTCAGTGAGCTGTCTTCAAAGTCTTCCAAGTCTTCTGAACTTTTTACTAAACTAAACTATTGTAAACCTAGAATACTATCAGAGAACCTGTTTTTGAACTATCTAATGAACTAACAGAATTGTCACAAGAGCTTGGTACAACTTAGGGAGTTTCAAAACATTTTTCACTTAGTAATTTTATTAACAGATAGTAAAACACTCAAAGTATTGTGCTGGGAAAAATTATGATGATTATTCCATTTCTATCTCTGCTAATTTATACACAATTAACAGAGAAAATAACTCAACAAACATCTCTAGAATATCTCTAACAACTTAGAATTAATAAAGATAATGAAAGACTAATACAAAACAAAACTAAAGTGTAGTAAATATAGCATTTTCTATCTTATTGCATGCAATCTCTAATTTCAGTCTTTTCCTGGTTCCAAAGCCATCCAGCACTCTCAATTTCCATTGGATGAAGTTGATGACGGTAGTGATGAAACATGATGAAGCCTAGCGAAGAGGAGGTTTACGATGAACGGTATATCAAGCCAAACCTGCTAAAAAATTGACTTTTGTATTTGTCCATTCACGCCTCCCAAGCTGCTGTCAGCGCAAAGTGCCAAAATTTCTCGGAGGCATGAAATACATCATAGACAAAGATAGAAGCTGCTAGCTTGATGCTTCATCGACGATATTTATAGCATTTGAAATTGAAGTACAGATGTGGAGTATCTCTGTCAAATATGCATTTGAACCCTTTCTTGCGTGAATATTCCTTTTTTTTTTAGACTCATTCTTCTCAAAGAGCGAAAGCTCTACACCCCTTTTCGATTCTGGGTTTGGGTTCTTTCCACCGTATTCCATTCATTTATTTTTATAATGAAGAAACTCTCACAACATCTATTTCTCCAGTACCAAATTTCAAGACAAGGGAATTTACTTAGACATAATTAACTCTCCCACTTAAATCACTAACCAAAACAAACATAAACACACATGCATGGCTTCTTTGGTAACAAAGGGAGTCTAAGCCTTGAATTTTCTCCCTGTGATACCTGATGGTGAGGTGATGATAATCAAGCAGATGCGAATGATGATGACAAGGGTAGCCCGGTAGAATAATTGATAAGCTCCCAAGATACCTATATATTTGGATATAAATAGGGACAGTTTTATAGCATTTCGGTATCCTTATATGACTAATTGTAAGAGATTATGCGCTTTAATTCATTAACCACACGCAAAGCTACCCTTGGTGTATTTTGAGACATTTCACAGGTCCCGGGAGCCGTTAGGAACGAGAAATGAGCAAAACGAGCAAACCGAGCAGGACAGAAGTCCCGGAAGACCCATGATGTTGCATCCACGCGTGAATGCCACGTGGATGAATTCCAGTATGCATTCACGTGGCCATTCATGCGTGAAGGTCACGTGAACGAGACACTGCGTAGAAATTATTTTAGGGCAATTTTGGGAGAGACTATTTAAGGAGGCTTGATAGAATTTTTCAGGGAGTTAGAGTTTTTTTAGGAGAGAGCAAATTTTTAGAGGTTTTAGAAGTTCCCAAATTTTCATTCTTAGATTAGGTTTTACATTTCCTTTGTAAATGAAGAATTGAAGCTTGGATTGAAGACTACATTTCATATCTACTAGGTGATATCTATTTGAATCTTATTTCTATTTTACATATATTGTTCTTGGATTGAATTAGTTTATGAGCTTGAATTCATGATCATGTTTGGCTAGTTCAATCTAGGGATAGAGTTGTGTGAATCTATGTTGCTAGTGTGAAGATCCTATTTCTTATTGTGGATTTGATTGCTTTGATGTTGGAAAATATATTCTTGTCTATTGATTGTTGGTTTGATTAGATCTTGTATAGATTTGGCCAATATATTGAGAGGTTGAGACCTTGACTCTATCATGGTATTGATTTGAGTTGAGTTTAAGATTTTTGCAATCTTAGATCCTATGGAATTCCATGATTGGGAATAGTAGGAAAGTGTGTAGCCTAGGTGTTTGATAAAATGTCTCTAAGGGATTTTGGTTGCCAAATGGTACTCCTAAACCTAAGAAGCCCTAGTACACAAAGGTGGAAAAGGACTAAGATGACACACTCTTGAATAGCCAACACAATTGCATCATTAGACCACTACTTGAGACACACGAGAAAGCAACATAGACAAGCACAATTCATTCCCTTATCCCCTTATTTCTTATTTCTTATCACTTATCACTTTGATTTTAGTTATCTCTTGCTCACTTACATTTCCTACATGTCATTCACCACCCTCACATGTCTCATCACATGTTCATTCGATTGAAAGCAATAGCATAGACTAACCTCCACGTCCCTCCTTCGAGACCGAGAGTCGGGGAGTTTAGACTCTTCGTTTTATCATTGCCACATCCACTACACATACCACACCTCACCCTAGAAAAACATGGCATCAATAATCTTGCTCTTGAACGGGAATGCGGCTTTTTTGTTGCGATTTCCCATAGACGGCGCCATTTGATAGAACTAAATTGTTCTCTTAGACTTTGTATGTATAGTAGTATATGTAAAGTGTAAAGATGATGAGAGAATTTGACCCAAAAGAAGCACTTTTATTCACTGTTCTTACATAGTTTTAGAGAGAAGGGAGAACATTACTTCTAAGGTCTTGTTTAGAGAGAGGGTGAGTGGAGCCCAAAAAATTCCTAACTTGAAGGACTAGGGCCCTTTATTTAGGCACCTAAACCCGTGTCCGATACATTATAATGATATGTATAGCGGTAATCCCAAGGCATATTCTATATCAAGTATAATTATTAGTACAAAAAAAAAGTTTAGTAAATTACCACAAAAATAGTGTTTTCAACTTACCATTAGTCAAATTATCAAAAGGGGTGCGCATTTCGTGTAATTCCACATTTGTGTTTTTAGAAAGATGATTCACACAGTGATTTTTTTTTTGAAAACCACACAGTGATTTGATTGAACATAAGTTGTTCTAAATTGAGTAATGGATCTTAAGAATATGAGAAAGAAATGAAATTAAAAAGTAATTAATACAAAAGGTAATTTAAATCCTTTTCAAAAAAAGGTAATTTAAATTTTAATATAGTAAAAGAAATAAGTACCATTAGTTAATGTTGTATTTGGGGTAGCTAATATACTTGCCATCTATATATATATAAAGAGACAAGTTTTTGGTAAATAAAAAAATTTTCGTTTTCCCGCCCAATTAAAACGCAGCCGTTTTGTTCATTTTTTTGGGGAATTCGATTGCATTAAATTAAATACATTGTCATACATCAGGCTTAACAATATGAATGCATTTATCTTCAAAACTTAGGAAATCGAATCGTTTTTGACGATTCGAGAATCAAGGAAAAGATTATAGAACTCTTTCACTCTCACCGGGAATTCAAAACTATTTAATATACATATAGAACTCTTTAACTCTAAGACATCTATTACACACTATATATTACAGGTTAACTATCATTCTCCAAATTTCTGCTTTCGACCATTGGGAATGCACTACCTCGCCAATAATTTATCTACATTCATCAAGAGCAAAGAGGTTCCTTCCACGGAAAGGCTCTTCTGAAATTAAGAGCAAAGAGGTAGTCTACCTCTACGAAAAGGTAAGCTTTTTTTTTTTGTTATCATTAATCTTCATTAATCTGCAAAAATGTAGAAATTTTGATTAGTTTTTATTCTACAAAAGGTAAGAACGTAAATCTATATTTCAAATGGTAACTTTTCACATTAACAGGGCACTGTCATGTACCAAAAGATATTGTATCCAAATACATTAAAAGTTCATGTCCAGATTTATAGAACAGAACGTCAAGAACCTACTCCACAGTCGTAGCCAGAGCACATAGGAAAGGTATACACTTCTATTCGTAGTTTCTGGTGTTTTTAAAACAAGTTTGTGTTGACTCTTCATCTCAGATCCTATTCATTTTGAAGCTAAGCAAAGAAAAGGTAGATCCAGGTAATTTTCATGGCCCTTAATTTTACTTCTTTTGGGGTTGCCTTCCAATATGGGAAAAAACATTAACTTATTTATGGGATTAAAAAAAAGAAGAAAAAGGAATACATATAAAGATTGCATTTACAAGCACGAATCATCAAAGGTTTTCAGTTGCAAGCAAGCAAGTCAAATAGAAGTGTTGTTTTGATCAATGATAATGGTTAATAGATACATAACAATGTTTTTTGTCCAAACCTCACATGTATATAGTTATGTATGACCATTGAGCAGGGTGACTTACAGAGATGTGTTGAGATCATTGAGTAGGCTTTTAGAATCTTCAAAGAAGAGAGTCTAAACTTCAGCTACAAAAGTAGGGTTGCTTTCATCCTGATGTTGCTGGAGCTGTCTGAAATGAATATCCTGATAAATTGATTAATGGAAGGCCTTCTTGGCTCATTGACTCTTTGCTAGAACACTCAAGGTATTCTTTTCTACTCTAATTTAAATATCTTTCTGTATAGAGTTTAGTATATGCATAGACTCAAAGCAATAGCTTTACTAAAACAATTTTGCATTTTTTTAAACATTCTTTTCAGGGGAAATCAGTTTAAATGCACTGTATGGGACCAACATGTTCAGTAAGTTCTGCCTTTTTACAGCTATGATCTATAGGAACCCCTCATACTTCTAATACAAATGTGCAGGGTGAAGATTTACTCTAATCTTTAGTAAAAAAATAAGTAAATCCTAGAAATAGGGAACTTTATATAAAGAGGTTATTAGAATATGAGGAAATATATATATATGCAACTTGCTGGAACTTTAGGTAAAGTATATGTAAAATGAATTAAGTAATACATACTAACTTACTTTGTTTATAAGGATAGCACATTTACGTTTACAAATCCATTTATACTGCTTTGTATGCTCCATACCTGAAAATGAGAAACTGTAATAAATTATGTATGAATACAGTTTTTATTTTGTAGCTGGTGCAGTTAGTTACTAGCTCATTATGAGGTTAGACCAGTCAAATTGATTTCATTTTTTCATTTTCTGAATTAAAATGTTACTACCTTATCAAGATTTTCATTAGTTATCTAACCATGATGGAATTATCCTTTGTAGGGATTTTTTTCTGAGGATGAAGTTGAAAGGCCAGTTTAAATTCTAGATAATATCGGGATTTCAAATGAGACTAAAAGTGAGGTTGTGAAGAGAAGCCTAATGGATGAATTTTCCTCAGCCTAGAGTGCAATGAAGACAAATTAGATAATTCTCAAGCCAGAAAAATTGAAGGAAGATAAAATTTGAGGGATACTATTCAAATTGTTTTTGCAATACTATCATTCAACTGTTCTCAGGACTTTTAACAATAGGACAATATTTTTATGCTGTGTAACCTATTTTTTTGTTTAAGTTCATGAAGTATGTTTGTACTGTAGATCATGTATGTACTGTGTTTAGTAATAAAAGCACTATATTTTTTCAACTGATAATACTTTTCTAAAGGGAATGCATAAACATAAAAAAAAACTCTAAAATAAGTAGTATGTATATATTGTGAGTATAAAGTATCAAACTGTGAGTACTATGTTTTTATGTACTTGGTTTAAGTTTATTTCAAACTCTAAAGGGATCATTATGCATGAATATCCTCTTGCAATTATTGATCATGCAGGATTTAGAAGGTATACAGCTAGTCTTCAACCACTTTTCGACATACCTTCTCGAAATACGGTTAAGGCCGACATTTTGAAGATCTATGAGGCTGAAAAATTCAAGATTATGACACTTTTGAGCACAAATTCAAGTAGGATTGCCTTAACTACAGATATGTGGACAGCTTCGAATCAAAAGAAAGGCTACATGGCAATCACGACATATTTTATTGATAATGATTGGAAATTGCAAAGTATGCTTATGAGGTATGTCTATTGTTTTCTAATCTAATGTATGTAGTTATTTTCATTTTTTAAAATGCATGATCATTATTAGTTGTGTAATCCTTTATTTCGTTTACATTTTTAGGTTTATTTATGTGCCTTGTCCACACACAGCTTTAGCTATTTCTAAGGAATTGTTGAAATATGTTTATGATTGGAATATTGAAAGGAGATTATCTACGTTGACGGTTGATAATTGTTCGACAAATGATGCACTTGTTAACATCCTTGTAGCTAAGTTAGGTTCTTCTCATCTATTGTTACGTGGGAGTTTATATCACATGCGTTGTTGTGCCCATATTTTGAATATAATTGTCCAAGATGGATTAAAAGTGATGGGTGATGGAATAGAAAGGGTTAGAGATAGTGTTTCTTATCGGGTAGCCACACCAAAAAGGATTGAAAGTTTTAGAGAAAATTTGAGGCACTTGGGCATAGATAGTACTAAGCAATTGGTGCTTGATTGTAAAACTCGATGGAATTCCACATATTTGATGCTTAGTGTTGCATTAGAATACAAGGATGTTTTTATGCGTTTGAAAAAACGTGATGTTGTGTTCACTTGTGCACCCTATGATGAGGATTGGGAGTTTGCTAAGGAAATTTGTGAAAGGTTGAAGTTGTTTTACACAGTCTCAAATAAATTTTCAGGGACTAATTATCCAACTTCTATTATCTTCTTTCCATTGATGTGTGAAATCAAGTTTGCTTTGCTTAGTTGGATTGAATGTTCTAATGTGGTTGTTGCAAATATGGCTAGAAGTATGTTGTTGAAATTTGATAAATATTGGGAGGTAGTTAATGGACTAATGGTTGTGGTTAATGTTCTTGACCCGAGATATAAGTTAGATGTGGTGGAGTTTTTTTTTCCCTAAAATATATGGAAACAATGTTCAACGAGAAACGAATATGGTTATGAAATATTGTGTGGATTTGGTGAAAGAATATCAAAAGGATTCTCAAGTTACCAACAATACTCAATGTGATTCTGAAATCTCAGTAGAGAGTGGATCTGAAGATGAGGTTTTTTTTAGTTCTGGATTTGATACATATCAAGGTAAGAGTAGTTCTACAAGGAGTTTGAAACCAGAGTTGGACAAGTATTTGGAAGAAGAAAAAATGCCAAGAAATGATTCTAAGTTTAATGTTTTACATTGGTGGCAAGGTGTTGGACTTCGTTATCCAACATTGCGAAAGATTGCAAAGGATATCTTAGCTGTACCTATTTCTACTGTCGCTTCAGAATCAGTTTTTAGCACTGGTGGTAGGGTGGTGACACCTCATCGAAGTAGGCTTCACCCGAAAACGTTGGAGGGGTTAATGTGTTCGCAAAGTTGGTTGTTAAAAGATGTCAAAGGCCAAGGTAATCAAATTTTATTAAATGAAATTTATATATTGTTTTATGATATTGTATATTAAATATTTATTGTTTGTTGTAGTGCCTACTTGGAAAGATGCATATGGTACAATTTTTTATGATTGTGGAATTAGTCCCGAACAATTTGAAGAGCTTGAGGTATATATATATATATATATATATATATATATATATATATATATATATATATATATATATATATATATATATATATATATATATATATATTAAACTTTTATAATTATTCATATATTGTGAAATTGAATGGATTTACTTTAAAATATGTTTGAACAATTATTTAAATTATTTTTTTCAGATTGGAGAAGAAGATGGTGAAGAATGAATATTTAAAGAAGATTGGGATTTGAGAAGAATGCTTTTATTGTACTGTTATTGTATTGTTGAACTATTTGTAATTTGGACTATTTGAAGAACATTTACATTTGGACTATTTTAATTTGTATTTGCTACTTTTGGATTGAAATTTGAACTTCGGTAGTTTGTATTTTTATAATTGTTATTTTTTGTATTTTTTTTTTAAAAAATTGTACTAGAATATCACTTTGACTAAGATTTGACCGGGGATGGGGATTCCCCATCCCCGTCAAATTTCCCGCGGGGACGGGGATGGGGATTTTTCCCCCTCCCCACAGGGGACGGGGTCGAGGTGGCGGGGACGGGCACGGGGATTCCTATCCATATGCTAACTTCTCTATTCTTAAACATGAAAGACTAGAGAGACCAACATTACAAGACGGAGAGGAATCATTGAGCTCTATAGCTGAGAGTATTAACAATCGACTTATTCAAGTCATGAAGGAGATTGACCCCAATTGTGAACCGACATTAAAGGCCACAATTCCTTCAACTGTTGAACCTCCATTTCATTATGTCCCTCCATCAAACCATAATTGGTATTCTCATTCTTATATGAATCCTAGATATTCACCCCCACCACAACAACATGATAGATATTTCCACGAAACACCACCTTTTGCTCAAAATTTTACCCAATCCATAGCATATGAGAGACCATCTTGTGAGTATCTTCCTCCGGTCAATGACGAAATCCAAATCTTGAAGGATAAATTAGAAATGTTCATACAAATGGCCAAGGAGGATACTATCAATCTAAGAAATAAAATTAGAAGCGGAATGAAGAAGAATCTTGTCGCTCTTCGCAAGGAAGGACTTCCACTAGACGAAATTGAGACTAAAATGCTATCGATGTCGGAAGAGTTCATGAAGAAAATGTTGCCACGGGCTAATAACCCATCCATAGATGACTCCTTGACAATGGAAACCGAACCGCGAAGTGATGGCAAAATGGAAAGAAGAACTAATGATGAAAAGGTGAGTGTAGAAGAATCTACAGAACTTGATGCCCCGGTATATCAAGAAGTTTCGACTCTTGAGTTGAACGCACAACAATGGGGAGGGATTGAGAGTGAAGATGAGGAACACATTGAAATTGTGTGGGAAGAAGAAAAACCCACACAAGGTAAGACTTTCGCTCCAACTCTTATTGAAAATTCTTACGATGTTTGTGAGGATGGCTCCTTTGTGATTTATACTAACGAGTGGGATAGAGTTTCTTTTTGCTCATGGGAGTGTGATTCCTTACAATTTGATGATGATTTGGGGAGTGAGGATGATATCAAATCTTTTTATTCTTGTGAAAGTGAATTTTATGAGTATGATGATCCTACATGAGAGGATGGAGAATTATTAGAGACCATAAAAGAAAAGAAGGGACAAGGAGAAAGAATTGTCACCATTGACAATCCAATAGAAAGTGCATGGAGAGAAAACACTTTAGATGAGATAGACGGTGGAGAGAGTGTTCATTGGGAAAGCTTTAAGGACAAATTTTTAGGGGATGGAACATGTGATAAGAAGGGAGAAGAGGGGCACACTATCCTTAAACACCTTAGGATGGTACCTGTGCTTATTTACTAATAGATTACGTTTTCCCCTTCTTCGCTTTCGAATTCAAGAATATTCCCCACCTCCGGGCATACCTAGAAGCTAGATTTCATGGGACGCTTGGTCGGGTCCCTAAATCGGTGTGCCTCGAAGGATAGGGCACACCACGTCTGGCCGGAGACGTTAAACCGTGGCGCACTTGGGAGGCAGTCCCAATGTTATCTTATGTTTCATTAAGTCTTTTACTTGTAGTTGATAGTATATTCTTCTTTTTCATTGATTTAATAATGTTTATATAACCTCGGTTGAGCTAACAAGTACAGATCATTCATCCGAGAATTACAGATTGCCCACATTCAATCAACAAGCATCATCATTAACAAAAGGATGGAGAAGAATCAAGGTAAAAATTTGCATATCACGCTACAGCGCACGCCACCACGCGTGTGAGGAGGCGTGGGGGCTGTCTAGTAGCCAGCCACGCCTACCACCACGCGTGTGGAATGGTGTGGGACCAAACCAGTACACGACCATACACGCCACCACGCGTGTGGACGTGCGCGGACGGGCATCAGACATTTCGCGGAAATTTCGCGCGAAGTGGTTTAAAACCCTCCCCCACCTTATTTTCTTCACATTCACGAGCTTCAACCACCTTCAAGGTTAAAACACACATCTCCAAAGCATTTCTTTTCAAGTTTTTCAACTTCTCTTCATCTTCTCTTGCTACTACTTGCTTGAATGTAGAGCTTACTCTCCATGAAACATATCTCTATGGGTTTTTCTTGTTTGAAGTTTTCTTGAGATATTTTGCTATGAAATGACTTCTTAGATGATAAGTGCAAAAGACGCCACCTTTATAAGGTCGTTCTAGGATCATCTTGTGCACAGTTGACGGCTTTTATGATTGATTTGGCCCTCAATTGCGTTGAAATGCTTGTTATTACCATTGGACCCCGTTCCACGCCTTGTTAATTATTTTGTAGGTAAAAAGATGTGCAAAAAGATGGAAAACGGCATGAATTTCGGAGATAGATTCACAAGCGGAGTTGGAAGGCAAAAGTAGGCCTTGGACGCGCGTCCAGGCCTGCGTCCAATGAAATCCTCTCTGAAGTTGGTGCAGCAGCACAAAAGTCTGCTCTGGACACGTGACATCGCTTTATTCTGCGTAGGGTGAAGTGTCAAAAGATATTTGTATGATAAAACGGAAAGTCTGTGACTCCCCGAGTGTCGATCTCGAATGAGGGACGTGGAGGTGTGTCAAGCGTTCGGGAATTTACTTGATTGGATCATGCATAGGATTCGAGTGTGGTGAAGGGTGGATTTGTGAGTGAGAGTAGTTCATTTGGTTGGTTTGAGTGCAAGAGAGTAGAGTAAAGTAAAAATGATTTTGTGAATATGTAAAGGGGGTAGGGATTGGATAGTGTTCATGGATATTGCATAGTGGAGTGTCTAAGGTCATGGATTAGGATTGCTAGGATATTGTCTATTCAAGAGTGTGTTGTCTTAGTCCTTTTCCACCTTTGTGTACTAAGGCTTCTTTGACTTAGGAGTGCCTTCAAGCATCCAAAGTTCTAAGAGGAATTTTATCAAACACTTAAGCTACACACTATCCTACTATTCTTAAGAAGTCCATAGGAACTATGATTGTGTCAAGCTTCAAATCCTAACTCTAATCAAAGACATGAAAGAGTCAAGAGCTCAATCTCTCATCTAGATTGGCCAAATCCAAACAAGATCTCATCAAAACAACAATCAATAGACAAGAATAGATAATCCATCAACACAAACTCATAGATCCAAGATATAGAGATAAGATCATCACACTAGCAATATTCAATCACAAAATCCAAATCCCTAGACTAAACTAGCTACTCATAATATGAAATTCAAGCAAAAGCTAATTTAATCCAAGAACAAGATAGCTAAAATTATAGAAATGAAATAGAAATCACCTAGAAAGAAGAAGATCTTCAATCCAAGCTTGTTGTCTTGCTACAATGGAGATTGATATAATCTAAAAAACTAAGAAAAATGAAGAAAGTTCTCCAAAGGAAAAACTAAGAAAATGAAACTAATTTTTCTGGGAGGGAGTGAGGTCGGCGACCGGCGTCGATGCAGAGGCGGAGTGGCGGTCGGCGTCGATGGGAGAACGAGAGACAGCCAGAAAGGGAAATTGGGATTCAAATGCTAGGGCTAAGCTTAAGCTTGGGAAATAATCCATAAATTTTAGTGAGATAGAAGCGGGAAAACTTTTGTTAAGTATTTGGTGGGAAATAGATTTTAGTGGGATAATTTTCAGAATCAATAGTGACGGTAACAATATCTTTTGTATCAATAGCGAGAGTATATCTTCAAAATAATTATAAAATTAAAATTTCGTCACTAAATCATAAACTTTTAGCGAGAGTAATTTTTAACCCTCACAAAAGCTATGCAAATAATACATTTAGTGAGGGGTTTTTCTACCCGTCACTAATTTTTTGTCGCTAAAAACTGTTTTTCTTGTAGTGTCATAGATCCAAGATATAGAGATAAGATCATCACACTAGCAATATTCAATCACAAAATCCAAATCCCTAGACTAAACTAGCTACTCATAATATGAAATTCAAGCAAAAGCTAATTTAATCCAAGAACAAGATAGCTAAAATTATAGGAATGAAATAGAAATCACCTAGAAAGAAGAAGATCTTCAATCCAAGCTTGTTGTCCTTCTACAATGGAGATTGATCTAATCTAAGAAAAATGGAGAAAGTTCTCCAAAGGAAAAACTAAGAAAAGGAAACTAATTTTTCTGGGAACCTTGTTTGAAAATTCATCAAAGGGGTTTAAATAGTCTCCGAAATGACAACCCTAGCTGAAATTCGCGCATCACCGTCTCCACGCCATCCACACGCGTGTGAGCGCGTGTGGGAGGCTACTGGAAAGTTTTCACGCACGCTTACACGCGTGTGACCATCCAGTTTGGTCCTCTGGGGCTCCGTTCTTGCCTGGTTCGCTCTTTATGCTCAACTTTTGCTCCTATTTGCTCCCATGGCTCCTGTTTCACTTCTTTTAAGCTAAAAGTAACTTCTGTGCATCAGTTAGTGATTTACAAGCATTTACGAACATAATTTACCAAGTAAGGATGCTATAGACGCGATAAAACACCCTAAAATGTGCCTGAAATAAGGGTATCTCGGAGTCTTATCAACGCGCGTCCAGGCAGGCGTCCAAGAAATCACCCTCTGAATTTTGAGTTCTGAGCTGCACAAGGCATCCTGGACGCGCAGTGGACGCGCGTCCAGGCCGGCGTCCATCAACCCGCGCTCTGAAGATTTAAATCTGGACGCAAAACACACTGTGGACGCGCGTCCACCCTGGCGTCCATCGGGATTTTTACACCCTATTTAAGAGATTTTGGCGGAAAATAAAGGGGATCCAACACACTTTCCACCTTAGATCAGTTTAGGAAATTCTCTCTCTAGATTTAGGTCTCAATTCCTTACAATTCCTTGTTCAATTTCAATCAAGATTCAAGTCATCTAGCTAGAATTAGAGGAGATTCTACACATCAACATTGTATTGATCAAGATTGTTTCAAGATTTCTACCTCAATTCAAGTAATATTTCAATTCCTACTCTTGTTATTCCATTCTTAGTTTTTGATTTGATTGTTGAGTTGATTTGATTGTTGATTTGATTTGTGCTTTGATTTTGATTCTAGTTGCTTAGATTTGCTCAATTGCATTTATGATTTCTATTCTAGAGATGTATAGCTAATTCCTTTGTGGATTTGGATCAATTGAACTTGCATGTTATCTCTTGAGCTCTAATATCTTAATCTAGAGTTGATTGATGCTTATTGGATGTTTGATTGTGATTTGGGGTGTATGTTTGGACTCTATGCCAACTAGGCCGGTTGCACTAGAGAATTAGGTTAGAAAGCGCCTCACCTATGAGAATAGGGAGGGTTTTAGACCTCACCAATCACATTTCCCTCTCACCTTTGAGAAAAGGGAGAGTGGAAGACAAGAGGCACATAAAGTGTTTGACAAAATGCCTCTTTTAGCCTAGTGATCATGAGAATGACATTACGGTTTATGTAACACCCCTCGGGCCGGCTTACCGTACGACCTGAGGTGTCTGGCTTGCCGTACAACCCAAGGCGTTACCGCCACACCCAAAACAAGTTCTATCATTCCCTTGACAGACCCCGCTTCAGGTGCACAGGCTAAAAGAAACTTACTCAACACCCACAGTCACTCATTTTGAAATAACATACAAGATATATATATATAAATATTTACAAAGTAAGTACCCAAAAGTTTTGCCTAAAGGCCAACATAAGTTTAAAGTCATACATGTCCCTACTAACCAAGGTCAGTCTCTCCCCTGGCTACAAAATATTTACACAAAAAGGACTAAACCCCTACCGACTTTCCGTGCAACCTGCTTACACGATCTGGAGATACGTCGGACCCGTAAACTCACCCCAGACAAGATGCCATTCCCCTTCATACCATGTGATATGGTCTAGGAACCGGGAAGCGACTACAACCATGGACCACTCCTCCCAACTCTCGGGAGGACTTGGGTCCCAAGGGTAAGGGTAATAGACTATAAACTCTAAGGGATTACTTCCTACCAGCACCTCGATGGGGTAAAAACCAAAAGTGGCCTGTACATCAGGACCATCAGGAATAGGAAGATCACTATCTACTGCCGGTGAGCTATTGGGAGCTGTAGGAGCAAAGCCAGGCGCATAAGGGTCGGCGCCAATCATCTGCTGCACAAAAGCGTCGTAGTCCATGCCACGACTTACATCTTCCGACGAACGAGGGGAGTTCGTCGGACTGCAAGAACTAACGCTGGACTCCATCTGAAAGCAACACATTGAAGTGTAGTTAGCACAACGGCTAAGTAAGGCAATCCATTTGTCACTTCCATCAGGTAAAAGGTTTGACAAATAATTCATAAAGGGAAATACACATTACCAAATATGGTGTCCATGTCTTTCCTAACTGCAATCAACAGTTAATACCATATAATCACAAGCATATAATGAGAATACAAATCACAACACATTTCCTTTATCAAATTTCCTAGTTCATCAAACTAGGCTGCCTTTGACGTCTTTTCATACAGGATAGGTTTTCAGAACTATCCATGTCTATCACATATGTCAATGCCACAATTATGACTTCTAGTTGTCTTTAAGTACGAAAACGCTACTTAGTTTCTGACTAGAAGCAAGAGACCTTATAGAGAATACAAGTGTCTTTGACTAGACCGAAATCGGATCTGGACAAGGGGATTACGGTCCTACCCCAAGTCTCGTTCGTGATCCCTTGTACGAAGGTTCATCATTATGATCCCTAGTTTGGCCCCATCTAGGTCCATAAAGCTGAAACCAACCCGAAAATGACATGAGTATCTATACTTAAGTGTGCACACCCCCACGGCCTACGCCTGACTGAGTGATATAGAAAACTCCTATGCGCCTGACTGAGTGACGCAGAGCCTCCCTACGCCTGACGAAGTGACGTAGAGACTTGGAGAATATTATAGAAAAACTCCCCTGCGCGTGACTGAGTGACGCGGAGACTTACTACGCCTGACGATGTGACACAGAGACTCCCTACGCCTGACGAAGTGACGTAGAGACTTGACGAATAGATTTCGCTTTATATATGAATAAAACCTGCGCCTGACTGGGTGACGCAGAGACGCCCTACGCCTGACGAAGTGACGTAGAGACTTGGCTAATATTGCCATATATATATTGAAGGAGACCATCGGTCAATAGCCCGAGGTGATATAAATGTCAAGGTCCTCTTTAACTTCTTGAAACTAAGGTTTGAAAACATTTTCCTTCCTTTCTCATCTCTTTGAGTCAAAACCATTTTTGGACATAATCAAGTCCTCATTTTGAAATCAACTACCATTCTCAACTTGGTTCACAAGTCACAACTCTCAAAACATTTTCTCAAAATATTTTCCATCCTCACACTACACCTATGTATATAAGCGTACCACATAATATTTTCCATATATTTATGCATAGTCACTTAAGGTACACATACCAAATATATATATATACATACTACAACACTTTATTTAATTATACATACATACTCATATATGTACATATATATATAATATAAACACACACACAACACATGTGTATACATATACATAATACACATACATAACGTATATACACAATTATACATACATATATACATTACATACACCTACATATATACATATATACTATACGTATATACATACTAAGTATATATACGTAATCTGTCTAAATATATATATATATATATATATATATATATATATATATACTACACGCACATACATAATATATATATATAATGTGTATATAGATACATAAACACATACCATATACTATCCACAAAATGTGACATTTTACCATGTATAACATATACAAATATATATATATATATTGACATATACTATATTCACAATATAGGTAATTGGCATACTAACAACATAACATAGCATATTTCATAGTATAGATAATTTCACAAACTAGTACCATAACATGACATATACATATGTGTATCATATAGAACATAGTCATTTCTAGTATATATATAAACATAAACATAGTAATTCCACATAAACCTCCATAATCACCAATCAATTACACCAATTACCTAATTTCAAGTGACTTCAACCCACTTAAGGAATTTCCTTACCTCAAATAGCTACTAAAATCCTTAGAAGAGTCTTTGAGTGATTTCCCCCAAATTCTTCTTGAAACCCTAGGCTAGAATCCAACACCATAACAACACAATTTAGGAAATCTAACCTTAGATTATGAATCTAGAGAGGAATATAAGACTATCTACCGAATAAAATCGAAAACTTACCGAATAAGAGTGGAAGCTTAGAAGGAATTGGCTATGGAAGCTTTGGAGGAAAAATGGTGGAAGATCACTCCCTCTCTCTCTTTGTATTTTCGGCCACACACAAAAATGGGGAAGAAAATGGGTTTTTATGGTCTTTGGTCAAAAGGTTGACTAGTCCACTCTTGTTGGATAAGATCCAAAATAAAATGGAATAAAATAATCCAAAATATCTTAACTTAGACTGCTTGGGATTAATTCAGATAAATTTCTCGGATGGAAACTAATTTAATCTCATAATTTTCGAACCAAAAATTAATTCCAGTCTAAACTCCAAATTGGGCTAGGTTCGGTATCCTGCGAAATTTCGTGATGTACGATCACCAATAAATTTTGACTGCTATTATGGGCTAATCTAATAAAATAGGAAATTCCAGAATAATAGTAGGGTGTCTAAAAATCCATTTCTTAGGTCAAACGGGTTCGAATACTAGTTCCTAAAATTATTACGGTTCGTGACCGGTACGTAGATTGCAGCTTAATAACAACTATATTTCCTTATAAAAATTCTTTTGACACTTCGGTCACTCATCTCAGGTATGTCTTAACTTAAGGACATATTTCTCGAATCTTAATCTGATCCGAAATGACGAGGGGTTACAGTTTAGGAGAGAGTCCATTGACCACGAGAGTGGCAATGGTGCTTGTGACCTTGTCTCATGTGTGTCCATTGAGTGTTTTCACACCCTAGTACAATAGGAAATCAAGAGAGCACGTGCTTGCTAGGTTGGTCCGAATCC
This sequence comes from Ipomoea trifida, assembly GCA_003576665.1. Lineage (NCBI taxonomy): Eukaryota > Viridiplantae > Streptophyta > Magnoliopsida > Solanales > Convolvulaceae > Ipomoea > Ipomoea trifida. The sequence continues at coordinate 14,336,291 of CP025651.1, forward strand.
TCTTTCCAATTGATTGTTTCTCATTCCTTTACCTTTGTTTGTTTGCCTTTAGCATGATACACACACCTTCTACATTAGGATTAGCTTTCGAACACTAGGTGCTCTTGTGATTAATCCCTTGCTTACCGATTCCCTCCTTGCCTTTCCTTTGAGAACGATACTCGGGAACTTCTTCCCGTTTTAACACCTACTTCTTTCCATCCACCGCGAAAACTACATCCATCATTAGACTTGTAATAGGCTTACAATGCTTTTATATAATGAAAATTCCATATTTTGCAACCTCTTTGTGACTAGATCTTGAACTTTTTATGATTTGGACATTTTCTTATTATGATGAGATCCATGATGAAATAGTGAGCATGCTTAGTACAGATTGTAACTTTCTTGCTCCATAGGCTCTATATTGCCATGCCCAACATGTTATTTTGAAAAATTTGAGCTTTCATGTTTACTTCATTTTTTACCTCAAAATAGTCTTGAGGAAGAAGATGAAGTTGACTATTATGCTGACTTTATGTGTAGGAATTGCCTCTAGAATATGAAAAGTTGTTATATGAGCATTGTATTGAGAAAGTAGAATTGTTGGGAAATTGTTAAAATGATTGTGCATACAATGATGAGATTTGTCTTGATTATATGTGTCATGCTTATGAAATTTGTATTGAGATTGGGAAATGTTTTTCCTCTTGTGCTACTTTGTTGATTATCTTATAGGAAAATGTCATCTCAACTCTCATTTGCACAACAAGTAGCCCAACGAATTCAAAGAGGGAAGGCTTCAATGGGTGAAAGTAGTAAAGATCACGAAGAGACGAGTTATGTAGAAGTGCCAACCGGGACACAAATACTCTTGATGACACCATCAATGCTGAATCGGTATAGGCAACTTCTTCAACTCCCTATAGTTCAGTGGAAGTACGTCGATCTGACTATTATGGAGTCATACGAGTGCAAATACGGGCTCGAGAGGTTCATTCATGAACCTTACTGGAACAACCTCTTGAGCTGGAGGCAAGACACTTACGCCCCGTTAGTACATGAGTTTGTTGCAAGCCTGCAAGTCAAAGGAGCGACAGGAGATCTTTACAGCCCGACCATCAAATTCCGGCTTTTCAACGAGGATTATAACATTTCTGCCAACACCTTGGGAGTATGACACCCCCCAACCTCACACAGGCTGAGATAGATAAAATCTCAACACAACAGCTGTCTAACCCAACCAAACAGAACATAGCGGAAGCGAATTTAAAACCTAAGGGGTGTCATGCCACATCTAGGTATATCACAGCCTAGATGCACAGGCTAAACATAAGGATAAACTAAGCTGTCATTCATAAAGATAAGATGAATCCTCAATCTATAAACAACACTAATCGAAACATTGGTCAAGAGTATAACAAAGTCTCAAACGGCTCACAGGCCAAAGCATAAATCTAAAACATAACCACTATCTAAGCCTCCTCATACGGGTGTATCTCTACCGCGCTCACGCATAGACTTTAAGGCAAACCTGGAAAACACACGAAGAACCATTAGCAAAAGAATGCTAAGCAACCACCATTCACACCCGCAAGGAAATATAGATATACATAAGCTTGTAAATAGGTTTACACACCCATATAGAATATAAACACCAACGAACTGTTCAATAGTTCAAACCGATACTCAACAACAATAAGCTGAACGAAGCATAAACCAAGACTCAATCAAACAAAGCCAATATCCAATAACTAAAGCACAAGGCAATAGCGATCCATAAGTGAGATACCAACTGAACACAATCCAAAAGGGAACATCCAAACTCAAAGAGAATGACAAGGTATCAACCGAGTAACACAAAGGACTAATAAAGCCAACCAAGAAGGAATCCCAACACCAACCTACCAACCAACACCAAGTCAACCACCAACCAAGTCAATCCACATAGTCAGAAGTCAGAAGTCAGATAGTCACGAGTCAAACAGGGGTGATGAGCCCAATCACAGGGACCGAAGTCCAATCACAGGGACCGAAGTCCAATCACAGGGACCGACAGTCCAATCACAGGGGCAAGAGCCCAATCACAGGGGTAATCAACCCAATCACAGGGACCGAAGTCCAAAGTCAGAAGTCAATAGTAACCCAATAGTCCACAGTCAATAGTAACCAATAGTCCACAGTCAATAGTAACCAATAACCACCATCACAACCATACTCCAACACCAACACAACCAACCAAGACATGGGTTCATCTCAAATATGAACACCAACCAACTCCCAGATTATGAATCAAAGGATCAATAGATCAAGAGTACCAACAATGGAAACCGAAGACATGAATCAATACTCCAACTATGGTATCAAATACCCAACAAATGACACGAATAAATACTCCAATAACATGGTAAAATACCCAACAAAACAATCCAACAATAATCTGAAACCAAAGACCAACAACAGACAACAACATCAGAGATGTCGCTCACTGGAAATCAATTCCCAGTAAACTAACGGAACTCGCTCACGGAACACAGTCCTCCGCCGACCTCCTCCGCAAGGAGGAGACGGTCCCCCTCAACGGGCCTCTCCTCTCCGCCCAACACTTCCGTCGCCACCTTGCGGATCGCCCTCGCGGGTTACATTATACCGTTTGGGTCTTCCGCAAGGCCAAACCCTATCCCAGATTTCCAGAGCCGAAGCAGACATGAACAAATACCATTTCCAGAATACATACCCAAAAGCGATACCAAACCCAAAAGCTAGGTCCATAAACCACGAACCTGAAGAATTAATATAATCTAATATCGTTACTAACAATACTAATATTCCTAATCGGTCCATTATAGCCTATAGTCCTGTAATCCATGCTAGGCTAATATAATATAACCATAAGAATTTATACTTAATCCAATACTAAAACAAGGTTATGGCCTAACTATTAATCTAGACTTAAGATATATCATTATAATTAGCACTAACCTATAAGCTTAATTAATAAAGCAACATTACCTTAAAATAGCATGCTGAAGGGATTCGAACCCCTGCCCTCTAACTTATAAACGAACACCACACCACCAGACCAACACGCCCCTTGTGAAAAGCTTCGCAGCCCCCCCTGACTATCACCTTGTGCGCGCTGCCGCGCCTTAACGAACGGCGAGGCCATACCGTCACCGAGCTCCGCACCGCTGCGCTTGCTACGAACGGAAGGGGAACCTCCGTTAAACTCCACCGCTGGAGTACTACCCGCACTAGACGGAGGAGAGGAAGCCGCCAAGACACTCGCCACCTAGGACGCCGTTCGCCCACCTTCGCCATTACTCCCGTTCTGCTGCGCGTCGGGAAAACAGAGGAAGGGCACCATCGTCGACGTGAGAGAGATCCAAGGTCGCTCCTTTCTACTGGACTATGCTCTGCCGTCGTCTAAGCTGTTGCGTCGCCGGAGAGTAGAGCGATCCAACTGCCGTCGGGAGGTCGTCGCCACACGATCCGGTCGCTGCCTAGCGGAAGGAGGGGCGGAGGTCTACTGCCACCTCGGCTCGACGAACAGGGAAGGGTGAGTTGCGATTCGGTTCGCGCAACCGCTCGCGCTGGAGCTGCATCGATCCGCCATGGCTATCTTCCGGCTGCTCTCTATCATACGGTCGCCTTGGGCGGTCAAGGGAGGGTCGTCGCGCTCCTTCGTTGGAACAGGGGAAGATGCATGGCGCTGCGTTGATGAAGAGAAGTGCCAGAACCAGGGAAGTTGCTTCATCGCCCTTGCTAGCTGCTCGTAGCTCACCGGAGAAGAAGGAGTTGTCGCCGCTAGCCGCTTGCACTTTGCCGGTGATTTCCATCGCTGTTGCCGTGGATGGGTATACGGGAGAGGCGAGACGGAGAGAAAGTAATGCAGAAATGGATATTGGCTGCTCAACTTAGGTTTCCCAATTAGGAAGCTACTATTTTGGGCTAGGTCATTTTAGGAAGGGCTTCTAGTTTGGGCTAAACATTTGGATCATTGAATTGGGTTGGATCATTAACCATGGTCTATAACATATATATGTGTATATAATCATAACTTATGGACTTATAATATAGTCTTTAAGAAATGTAATTCATGTGGGCTTTAATAATAATATTTATGTAGGAAATGTATATACAACTATAGAAATATTGGGCCATAGCCTATTATTATTAATCATATCCATAAACTATATATATATATAGATACAAGAGTATATAATCCAAGCCCATAGGAAATAATTATACTTATAATTATTTAAATAGTTATTTAATAAGAAAATAACCCCTTATAATATTCAAAAGAGTAGTAGGAATTTTCGGGGTGTTACAGGGAGTCCTCTTAGGCTTTTATGACGAAGAGGACCAAACGAAGCACTGGTACTGAAGGTTGAAACATGACTTTGGTGACAGGGACATCCCAAGGAAATACTGGGCTATGATCGCTAGACCTGGGATTGACTGGGTAGGGTCTAGGGTCAGAGTGTCTCAAATCGTAAGAGAAGATCTGAGGGTGTTGTGGAAGGTAATCGCCACGACCAACAAAAAGATGTGAAAGAAAAATTTTGGCGCAGGAAATGATTTTGTGTTTGATGTTTGAAAAACTATGATTGTGGACAATCAGTTTATTTGTACTTTTGTTTATTTCCCTTTGAATTGTGAATTTCACGTTTCGTCTAGCCAAAGACGTTAAACGTGGCGCTCTTGGGAGGCAACCCAAGTATAAGAAGAAGAAGAGACCAACCCACCTACTACCGGAGAACCAATTTTTGAAAGGTAAAAGCTAAATTCTTTATTCATCTCTTTACCTTTATTCTAACCAAGTTTTGAAGGGAAAGTAAGGATTGTACATGCTTTTAATGGGGATGCACCTTGTGAGTATTTCTTTTATCCCCTTTCAAAATAGATGCCTTGTTTGATCTTGATAGTTATACATTGCTTTGATTCACACATGACGAGTTACATGACCTTGTTTATACCGGGTGTGATTTCATTAAATTAGAATTGTTCTAGCCCGGAAAACACTTTTAAGTGTGGAAAATGGGCTTGTGTGGATACCCTTTGAACCCTATTCCTTTTCCACCGCTCCTCATGGCAACATCGAGGATGATGTTATCTTTTAAGTGTGGAAAGGACGGGTACTACTTTGCTTGAATTAGTTGATTGACCGAGTGTTAAGGCATAGGAACTAGAGGGAGTGTTATTGTCAACACTATCCAGGAAGGCTCCTAATCTTGTGCCGAATTAATATTTGAAATATACCTTGGAAGTACAAATTACACCAAAAATTGAAATTTTTGAACCTATATTGTTGATATCTTTGTATGATTGCATGCTTTTCACCTTTGATTTTGTTGGGACCTGAGTCAAAGATCTCTCGAAGTGGGAGTGTGTACCCCCTTAGTTTGAGAAAGATAAGCTCAGCGAAGCCCAGAAACTGAACCTAATTTGGTACGGAATGAGGCAAAGGGTGAGCCTGAAGTGAGCTTAGAGTGAAAAACCCCCTAATCCCAAGAAAAAGGCATGAGGGGTCGATTGGCGAAAAGAAAAAGGCATGAGGCAAAGGCCACTCCTAGAGATAAAAACAGAGGTGAGCCATCTTACCGAGATACGGGATAACCATTGCACCGTCTTCGAAAAAGCATGGGGCTCCATGTGAAGTCGGTTATCCCGAAGAGATCCTGGAAGAGGAGAAAAATAGAGAGGAGGTGAGCCGATTCGCTAGGATTCAGGCACCCATTGCACTGTCTTCGAAAAAACATGGGGCTCCATGTGAAGTCGGGTCGCCTGATGATGTTATCCTAGGAAGTGAGAAGAAAAGAGGGATCGCCCAAGCCATGGCGATGAGCAGTCCATGTCCCAATTAGATGCATGCTTGAAAGGTGTGAACATAATTTTTCTTGTTACCAACTCATGAGACTTTAAAACTTCCTCGGCATATTCCTTATATTTAGATGACATAAGCTTAGTGGTCTTGGTGGATAGTGTAGGGGATTTCACTCACTCCATTCTAAATGCCCACACACCACTTGATTGATCAACCGATAAGAGTGCATACTATTCCTGGTGCTTAAATGATTAGAGCATAGAAAGTGTGCTTGCTTGAGGACTAGCAAGGTTTAAGTGTGGAAACTTTGATAAGCACCAAGAATAGTACATATTAAGGGTCTAAAAGAGGATAAAATATAAAGTTTTGCCACCCGTTTTTAACAATCTCATGCATTTTAAACTCGGATGTGATCAAAATCTTCAAACATTAATTTTAGGAAACGTTTTGAAGTATTTTCACATATCGGAAAGGGATTTGAAGCCAAAAAAGAGCAAAAGGCAAACGAAGCCGCTAAGCAAGAACCTCCCACGCAGCCCAACACGCGTGTGGATGGGCGTGGATACTTTCCAGTGGCTCTCCAGGCCCACCACCACGCGTGGTGCTAGGCGTGGTTCGGCCACAGGGGCCATTTCGGAAATTTTGGTTTTTGGGTGCCTATTTAAACCCTTTTTTTGGATGGAGAGAGCAGCGATAGAAAGCCATAGAATAGGTTTAGATCTGAAGTTTCTTAGGGTTTTCTCCCCTTTTGGGAGAAAACTTTCTTTCTATTAGAGTAGATTCAAGATCAAGATAGGAGAATTGAAGTTTCAAGAACAAGATGGAAATGAGCCATTCATCATGGATGGTATTCTTCTCTTCAATGTTTGATTTAATGCTTGCTTTCTTTGAAATTTTCATTTCTTATTTTTGCTTCTTTATTTTAATGATAGCTTAGAGTAGAAAGGGGATTGGTGGCCCCGAAGCTAAACTATGTGGTTGATTTGATATAACTTTGTATGAAATATGTGAGCTTTGTGAATGTTGGATGATAAACTTTTGTGGTTGATGTTCTTTATGCTTTGTGCCTAAGTGTGGCCACATTAGGTAGCAAACTCAGTGAAAGTGAGTGTGTGCGCGATAGCGGCCACTCACGAGTCCAACTCACCCACATCTCCGCCCTTATTCCAAAAGGAAGAGGTCCGAGAGGAGTGGTAGACAATGTGTTCGATGAAATGCCCCAATCGAATGAGGATGTGGGAGTCCAAGTGTGACGCCACTTGGTGAAGTGTCATGAACTCCCTAGCCAACTCCACGTCATTTGCTTGCAAAACCACTAGATAGTAAACCACATAGGTTAGCCAAGAGCCCCAATCTCCGCCTTTCCTTTTCTTTCAACTCAACCCTTTTAAACCTTCCAACTTTCTTACAAAATGACCCCTAGCCTTAGCTATTCCCGTGACTCTTTCTTTTCAACCTCCTAAATGCCAACACATATTCGCTCCAATTTGTCATCCTTGAGAGACACGACACTCGGGAAGTCTTGACTCTTCGTTTTAACACCTACATTCACCTCACCGCAATACACATCCCTTGTCAAATATGGAAAAGGAAAAATGGTCTTTGTTTTTTTCTTTATTGCACGCTTCTTGTGTGACACCCCCAACCTCACACAGGCTGAGATAGATAAAATCTCAACACAACAGCTGCCTAACTCGGCCAAACAGAACATAGCGGAAGCGAATTTAAAACCTAAGGGGCGTCATGCCACATCTAGGTA
>CP025651.1:14344813-14372313 GCA_003576665.1 Ipomoea trifida
CTCATATAACGAACTGAGAGGTATGAATTAAATACTCCAGAATCAAGATAACGCAACCAATAGAATACTCCAATAAACTCAAGAACAAATGAGGAAACAAACAACGGATTGCTCACCAATCACTACCCCTTACTCTCACGGAAAACCCTAGCGCTTACATTGTCACGCTAGAGAACCCCGCAAGAGCAATTCCCACATACCGAATCAGACTCAGCTCGGAATACAAAGAGATACTCCAGAATACAAAGATCATATCACAATACACCAATATTCATTGACAGAGGCCAAATAACATGGAAATCCAAACCAACAAATGATCATATACATCAAATAGACAAAGGATTAGGACACGAGTCCATGAATCCACAACACAATCAATATTAGGCTAATAACCAAGGATATTCAGGATTTCCAATCACCAAATAATAGTCATATAGAGCGAGAGTGTAAAAATAGATTTTGATGGACATAGTGGTTACCTTTGAAGCGTATTTAATTCCAAAAGCATTTTAATCCAAAGCAACGCCAATCCTAATACTCGAAGCTCGGTTCATACTCGTGAACCTGAAGAATTAATATAATTCTAATACCGTCACTGACTATTACTAATAACAATATTGATAATCCTAATCGGTCCATTATAACCTATAGTTGCTACCTAAACTATATGTGAGCATAATAATAATATGGTCTAGTGATCTAACTATCCACAATAATATTATAATTAATCCTAATCACCCAATAATGACCTTAAGAATGAATATCCTAAAACTTAAACTGACCAAAGGAAAAACTCACCTTAACAAGGCTCTTAGTAAACTGCTTAGTCTAGGTGTCGAACCCAAGCCATCCACTACACACCTCACAGACTACACCACTGCACCACTGCATCTCTTGATGCTATAGCTCGCGACCACCGAACTAAGACCTTCATGTAGTCTGCCGACCACCTTGACGGAACCGCAAGGGAGAAGAGGCGGAATGGAGAGGCCCGTTGCTTTGCACCGCTCGCTCTGCTTCTCACCTCCAACGGCGAAGAGTAGCCCGTCCACATGCTCTGCTAGCGTTGAGGGGTTGAGGGCGCGGCACGTGTTCACGGGACTGCCATCACCGCCGTCTGCCACCGCGAGGCCTAACGCCGCTTGCCCGGAGTCGCCGTCCGCCGCCGATGGAAGAAAAGATCGCCGTCGCCGTCTACGTCGAACGAGAGAAGGGAAGCCGCTGTCGAAGCTCTTCTTCGTCGTCGCCCTGCCGGACTCAAAGACTATCGCTACTGGAACAGGGGAGAAGCCGCCGACGCCACCCGTTGAGCCCACCGCGCCGGCTGGAGTTCTTCGCTGTTGGAGTCGAGGTCCGCTCCCACCGCCGCAGCTAGCTTGATGATGACGTCGCCTGGTGGATAGCTGCTGCCGGAGCTTCACCTTCTAGCGCCGTTCGAGGATGAGAAGCGACAGAGGCCCACCGCCGCGAAACTGCCACCCCTGCCGTCCAAGCTGCCGGCGCCGACCACTGTGAGGAGAACGAGAGTGAGGGGAGTAGCTTCACCATTGCGATTGGAAGAATAGGAAGGGAGAGGCAGGTGACGCTACTGTTCCATGCTACGGCTGCTAGATGAAGGACGCGAGAGGCAGAGATGCTAGAGGCGATTCAAGCATGCTCTGTGTATGTTAGGCTATTTTTAGCAACTTAGGTTTCCCTTTTGGGATATTGGATCATTTTAGGATAGTTGGGTCAAGCACTCCTTTGGGCTCATATATAATATGTATACAAGACCAATCATAGTCCAAGAAATATTTATATACACACTCATAGTTATGGGTTTAAAATACTTAGATCCCAAAAATAGTAGTTTATAAGAATGGCTCAACTATAGTCCATAGAAAACAAGTATATATATATACAATCATGGGCTTATTATAACTCTTAAGAAATATAATTCATGTGGGCTCAATAATAATTAATATGGTATGGAATATATATATATATATATACCAAATAGAAATATTGGGTCATAGACTATTTATTAGTAATCATATCAATAAACTATATATATTTACAAGAGCATATAATCCCAAGCCCATAGGAAATAACTATACTTATAATTATTTAAATAATTATTTAATAAGAAAATAACCCCCTTATAATATTCGAAAGAGTAGTAGGAATTTTCGGGGTGTTACATCTTGCGAGGGCGATAGATTCTCAGGATGATTCTTCTAGTTGGATGTCTACTATTTCCTTTTGTACTCAATATTTCTTGCCTATGATATAAAGTTATGGTTTTTCCTTCAAAAAAAATCTATTTACCAAGTGAAATGAAGAAGAATCAATCATTATGACTAGTTAATTCCAACAGAGAGAGTGAAACTTAAACCATTGATATTGATTCAAAATGAAAAAATTAACCTCATAAAAAATTGTCAGCCTATGCAATGATGGTATAGTATTTCTTCTCCCAGTTGGTTTGTGCAAAGAAATCGAGACTATAATGAATGAGTATTGGTGGACCGGATCGGTAGAGAATGGTAAAGGAAATCGAGACTATAATGAATGAGAAATTGGATAGTTTGGTTTTGTCTTGTTGGGGGCTGTGGAGTAGCAGGAACGATAGTATTTGGAATGGTATCCCATTTGATCTCATTTTGGTTATTCAACGTGCATCGTCGTTCTTGGCTAACTGGCGAAGCGCAAATGAGTTGTCTCCTGACCAAAGTAGGCGCCAGCATGTTTCGAAGTGGAGTAAACCCTTGCATGGCATAATTAAATTGAATACAGACGCAGCGCTAAACCATGGTAGCAGTATGACAGGCCTGGGCTGGGTTTTGCGTGACGAGGATGGTCGGTTTCTTGTGGCTAAAAATGTTCAAATGCCTGGTTTGTTCGATGTGAAGGTGGCGGAAGCTATCGGCATGTGAGAGGCGCTGAGTTGGTTGAAGGATACCGGCATGGGTAGTGTGAATGTTGAAACAGATTCCCAGCTTTTATTTAATGTTTTATCTTGTAGTTCTTTTCTTTCTGATTTTGGTTTGGTTGTAAACAATATTAAAGAATTGGCATCCTTGATTAATGGTGTCGAATTCGGGTTTGTTAAGTGATCTGTGAATTGTGCCGCCCACAGTATTGCGAGGGACGCCTTTTCTGTGTCAGGTTGCGAGGAGCAGTTTGACATTCCTCTTGTTTTCCTTGTTGCTTGTCTTGCTTCTGATTCAATGAATTAAGTTTTTCCTTTAACAAAAAAAAAACATAAGAGTTTGTTAACACAATTTGATAATTATATAACAATAGTGAATAAAGTGCAACATAATCAACAATTAAGAGACTCAATCTATTAAAATCAATTAACAAGGACCAAATTTTTAAAAATGAAATAATTCAGGAACCAAAATTATTGTTTAATTTTCCCTTGTTTAATTGTTCAAGGATTAGTCTAATGGCAACCATCTTTAACATGCAATTATTTTAAACTAGTCTTTGAAAATATATTAATTAATTTGTGTCAAGAAAATTAGGATTTTTAGTCTCAATGATAATTGAAAGATTATTTTTGTCATGGAGATATTTAACAAATATTTTTAAATTAAAGATTATATTTGCCTAAAATAATAATTGATAGACTAAATATGAATATTCAAAGGAAAAAAATTGTGTGAAATTGTCTCACGGATCCTTGTCTGTGAGACAGGTCGGGTCAAGATCAAATGTAATATTTATATTTATACTGGAAAATGTAATACTAATAAGGAATAAAATGTTTATTACTTATATGGGAAAATATAATACTTTTGAAGAAAATTGTAACACTTTTACATTATGATTTTAAAATATTACATTTTTCTCAAAAGTATTATAGTTTCCCTTACAGTATTAAATTTGTAAATAGCAAACACTCCATTCCTAATTAGTATTACATTTTTCAGTATAAGTATTATATTTTCATATTGACTCGACATAACTCAATCTGTTTCACGAATAAGGATCCGTGAGACGACTTCACACAAGTGTGACCCATATTCAAATAATTGGCAATTTATATCATGAACTATGATCCACAGAGCATTATAAGCCCTGGATTGAAATGATGAGATGCAAAATTTATAATTGTAAGATACAAAATTTTATAACACAAGACACGAAAACTCATAACATATATAAAAGACATATACCTGCACTAGGGTCCAAAGTACAGTGTAAACCCTGATCCATGGTATAATTGTGTGGGATTAAGTTAAAGATTTGCCTAGGGGTTAAAATTGTCATTTTGCCTTGTATTACTACATAAATACGTTCACCGACTTACACAAGTCGAAAATATTATATTAGCAAACGTACACTCAAAAGTGCGAATCATTACTTTGCCCGAGACCATTTTTTAAAATGGATTCCAAACAATGCCTGTTGTTGCGAATCGGATGAAAAAGGGAAACACGGCTTCTCTGGAGGAGTGTTTACTTTTAGAAACACAAATCCCAAGGAGCCCTGTTGTACTATCCATTATTAATAAATATAAAAACTAAATTATTTAGCATACATAATCACTTCAAACACAAAAGATTATTTTTTTTATGAAATTTAAAAATTACTTTAATTTGTATCAACAAATATAACCAAAAATTATTTTTAAGCTACATCGTGTACTATGATAAACTTCTAAGGAAAATTATTGTGTGGACCATGATCCACATAGCTGTGTAGACAATGAATACAATATACATTTTTAATATACTAAAAATACATTATTTGTATACTGAATGTACATTATTTGATAATATATAAAAAATTATGTACTTTCAAATAATACATTTTATGTATACAAATAATGTACTTTTAATATACTCTCTTTGTCCCCTTTTAGCTGTCCTATTTAATATTCATTGGTCAAACTAATTTTTTTATCTTTGATTATTTTCTTTAGTATTTTTTTACACTTATTTTTAAATTTAATTTGTTGTGTTTAGTAGTATTTTTAGTGTTGTTTTTAAATATATAAATTTTGTATACTAATACTAAACTTAATATTATGAAAAATTGAATTAAAAATAAATTCAGTCAAACTTCTTGATAAAACCAGACACATAAAATGAGATGGATAGAGTGTTAAAAATGTATTTTTTATTTATGGATAACACAAATGTGTGGACAATAGTCCATGGAATAATAATTGAACTTTCAACACTTGGTATAATTTTTTGAAAACACACTTGGTATAATTAAATATACTTTTTAAATTATATTCTGTACAATTTTAAATTTAGTCACAAATTTATACTATAAATAATTAAAAATTAAATTTACATTATAGGTATAAAGTACCCCTTTCTTTTTTTTTTTCTTTTTTCTTTTTTTTGAAAGAAGTACCCCTTTCTTTTTAAAAGTATATATAAATTAAGTTGATAAAGACAAAGAGGTGCATAATATTTGAATGCCACATTGCCGTTATGTGTTTCAAAAAAAAAAATAAATAAATAAATAAACCAAAGACGGCTTCACTAAAGCCGTTATTCCCGGCAATGTGCACCACATACCTAAACGACGTCGTTTTGAGCATTGTAAACTAATCGTCCGTTTTTTTTGGAAATCACGTTTCCCGTTTCGATCGGTCTATGTATTTATGTTAATATTCTGTGTATTCCAGGCAATCATTCTGTGTATTCTAGGCAACCATTCTGTGTATTATACGCAACCGTTATGTGTATTCATGTTACTAACAAATGTTGTGATTTCATGTTAATAACACATGTTGTGATGTGTTTGTGCATTCGAATGTTTAAGAGGATGAGTTCTGTGTATTTTGTGTAAATATTATGTGTATTCATGTTATTAACACAAGTTGTGATGTGTTTATGCATTCGAATATTAGGAGGATGAGTTCTGTGTATTATGGGCATCAATATTCTGTGTATTATGGGCAAACATTCTGTGTATTCTAGTCAAACCTTCTGTGTATTCTATATAATGATTATGTGTATTATAGATAATGAATTCCCTGGAGTCATTCGCGTCCACTAACATCTGTGTATTTTTTGTCAATATTCTGTGTATTCTGGGCAAACAATATGTGTATTCTAGGCAAACGTTCTGTGTATTATAGATAATGATTATGTGTATTATAGATATGAATTCTCTAAGTCATTCGCATCCGCGTCTATTAATAACACCAAAACGACGTCGTTTTATGTACGTGGTGCACATTGCTATGTGCACCGTGGTGCAGGGTATAACGATTGGTTATTCCCTATCTTCCGGTTTAAAAATCCGTCCCGATTTTGAAGCGTAGAAGCAGAATCGTGAAGTTGTTGTTTGACGAGGATCCACTCAATTCAACTGAGGACTTGTTTTCCGATGACGAGCTCGATTTCGACGAGGACGATGGCGATAAATTGATTGATCGTCCCAAGGTAGCCGTTTCTTCTCCGCCGCCGCCATAGAAGGAGGAAATCAAGAAAGGGTTCAAGAAAGCTGTGGAATTAATGTCGGAGAAAATTGTGGGTCGTCAAGATAACTCGATGGAGTTAAAGATTTTAGGGCACAAGTATCATGAAAAAGATGAAGCGGAAGAAGGGGAAGAGGAAGATTGAATGCATGGATTTCCGTGAACCACCTAAGAAGCATTATTGCGGCGGCCGGAATAAAGTGAAGCCTCCCGGCGGCGGCGATGTCCGACGACGGCTTCTTGCGAGAATGAAGGCCCAACATGCATGGTAATTAAGCCAAACTACAAACTAAACCCTTCATTCTGTGATCTTAGAATTGAACCCAAAATTCAAGAATATATAAAAATCTAGGCATCCTTTAGTAGAAGGTTCTAATCATTTCCGATCTTGGATGGAGTTTTTCTCTTCGATCATCTGTTCTGGCCTGCCATATATATGTTTCATCCATTTTGACATTTTTCTTAGTTGTCTACATGAATGATTGCCAGAATTAAATTGCAATTACAGCTCCTGTTAATAGGTTTTTGTATGTTTTCCTAGCCTAGCATATGTTGTTATATGTTTGTTAGCCATTGTGTTGGTCCAATGCATGTGATAATTACATTGTATTTCCAAATTAAAATTGTTTGAAAGAAAAGACATTGTTGAAGCTAGGGGAATTAATAATATCGTCCTTCTATCTTTAGCTTCAGCAATGTGTTGTTTCCCTGTCCCAAATTGCAGTTTTCTCCTCATTGACCGGGATAATGAATTTTAGCATTAAAATAATAATAGATAGATAGATTTTATTGGTAGGAATTAAACATAATTGTCATTTTACTAATACTCGTGAGATCAAAATTGGTATTTGATTATCCTTAGATTTCATTTGCTCCGTATAACCTTGTTGTTTAGTTGAAAGAAATTGAAATTCATTTTCTATCTAATTCTTTAACATGTATGTCGAATTACATTGTTTGCTTGAAAGAAATTGCAATTCTCTGATTTCACGGAATTGAAAATTCAATCCCTCACCCACCCCTGTTTGTGAGGAAGTTTGATATGGATTAATGTGGATTAAGGAGATAAAAGAAAAATGAGGTAAGATGGAGGGAAAAGAAAGAGTAAAGCTAAGGAGATAAAATGGGAGTGGAAAAATGAGGTAAAAGAGAGTGAAATGAATGATTTGAGAGGAAAAGAATGAGGAAGTGAAAATTCAAATGCTAACTGGTTTTTGATGCAGCTGCAGGTTGGAAGCACTACAGTGAGGCTGGAAAGCTGAGTAGTGTGCTTATTCATTAATATGATGCAGAGCAATTGTAAACAGCAAGGAAAGATTTTGGATGATCTGCAATTTCATATGAGAGCTGAGCTGGTTTTGGGTTTGAGTTGAACCTGGTGTAGTTTGTATATATGGGGATTAATTGAGGCAGGGGGGAATGGGAGGTTGAGAGGTGGAGATCATTGCTTGGCATTCTAGGTTGGAAAGACTTCCCCGGTTAAAACACAGAGCTCTGTGTGGGGGTAGTTGACCTGGGTGCCAACGGTGATGGGTGAGGGAGTCATTGCTTGGCTCATGATGCTATAAAGCCCCCGATGGTAAAATACGGAGCTCCGTACACTTGGGGGTGGTGTCTTGGGTCAAGGGTGAAGGTGGTGAGAGCTATTGCTTAGGGGAAGTGCCGTGTAAGCCCCCGGGGGCAAAAATGCGGAGATCCGTATCCTGGGGATGGGGGCTTTCTTTAAGGGTAGCTAGGGAATAATAGATACTGCTTGGGCATTGGTCCCACTCTGTTGTGTGGGACAAGAAACTTGATGTTGCATACTTAGGATCATAAGGATGGTAGAAAGGGAGAATTAGCCTTGTTGCTTTGATTAGTTTACATAGTGTGGCTCTTTTGATGAGGCGAGGGCCACTTTTGGGTCCTTGTATGTACATAGACTTGTTTTGATCATGAAATGTAGTTATCTTTTGAAAAAAAAAAAAAAAATCCCTCACCCACCCCAAGAATTGTAATTCCTAGCTAAATGAGAAGAAAAATGTGACAATATACTATAAATAAACAAATGTGACAAACATCCAAAATATAATTATTATTATAAAAAAAGAAAAAGACCTATTTGCCCCTTTAATTTGGGACTTGAACAGAAACTAAACATAAGCTGATATTTTGACATCTATAATAAACTGGAAAATGCCTGATTGATTGTACATATTTCATTCACAAGATATAGATGACAAGCTGTATAAGTGTGCATTCAATTTTCCCATTGCCCTTGAGGGATTTGCAAAGCAAATATCTTTCATGGCAACCACAGCATGAGTGCTACGTAAATAGGGTTGTTAAAGGACCGTACACAAACAATCTCTTCGTTGGTTAAGATTTTTAGGGTGTTCGTATTCGTTTGTTAAGTGTCCGTTAACATTCGCGAACACATTCACAAACGTGTTCCCTTAACGTTAGCGAACACGTTTATGAACACATTCACGAATGCTAAACAAACAAACACGTGTACACGTTAATGATCATAATTTACTCGTGAATAAGAAATAGTCTATGTTCTCGAACAATAATCAACCAAACAACATAACAACTATACAAAATTAGGCTAAACTAAAGTAGTATCTTGAAATTTAAAAAAATAATAATAATACTAAATTGCACTTAAATGATGAGTTTGTTCGTGAACAGTCTTAAATGAACACTAAATAAGCATGTTTGTGAATATTATTAAATGAATATGTTCATGAACATTATTAAATGAACACTAACGAATGCGTTCACAAGCTCATAGCAAACGAGCATACAAATGTTCAGACTATGTTCATTTATTAAACGAGCTCTAAAATTTGTTCATTTATGTTTGTTTACCTTAATAAGTGAAGGTAAGCAAACGCTTACCAAACACAAATACAAACACGAGTACTTTATCGAAAGCTCTGTTCATTAACACCCCTATACGTAAATCAATTTTAGTGTAGAGATAGATGGAAGGCATGAAACCTTTTATAAAACAACAACAACTTCTTTTCTCATCACTTGTCAGAAACTTGTCAAATTCTCCTCCTATTGTCCACTCGCGCTTTCTTGGAAGCTCCGGCTTCTGAATGTTCTGCACTGGATTGTATCTAAGGAAAATGGACAAATTAATATGCCACAATGAAGTCCATTTCAACCTCTAAATCAAGTAACAGTAAAATTCTCATTTACCTTATTTAGTTTTTCCCTAACCAACTGAACAGTTTGATTCATAGATTCTGATGAAAAATATTCCTGTGATTGAACAGAACGAGAAAACCCCTATTGTCAGTCAAGAAAAACTAGAATGGCAAAAGGAGGAAAATGCTTTAGAACATAAATTTCTCTTGCAAATGTTACCAAAAACAATGCAAGGAATTTCATTTCATGATATTCATTTATAGCTAACCTTGTTAGAAGATACTATAGTCATAGAGGAATCTCTATTATTAGCGGTCTCCTGTGGCTCCATCAACTGACTAAAGAAAACACATTGATTTTAGGTCTTAGTACATAGTTCCTATGAAAAATCTATCATTCTATCCACATCATCTTGCAAAGAAAATTACCTTTGATTAATTTCTAATGGTTTAGAGGTTATATGTGAAGAGGTTGAAATGATTATAGATTTGCTGGCAGCATCAGGCCCGGGCCCCGGGATTGCAGAACTTTTGGTTCTTTGAGCTGAAACATTGTAAGTAGCATCAGGCATCGGGACAGAAGGGAAAGAACAAGCAACCAATACAAAGTACAAGTCAACAGTGTTGTAAAAATTGGCCTAGGCGCTAGGCACCCCTAGGCCGAGGGGATTTCATTCCTAGGCGTCTTTTAGTCGGCCGGCCAACTAGGCACCCAACTCGGCCAAGTCGCGAACCACCAGGCTGGAGGCTGTGGCGATGGAGACACTCTGGCCTGTGGACTGTGTAGAGCGGCTAGAGCCTATTATTATTACTCAGCCACCTGGATGCCCGACTAGCGCCTAGTGCCTTCTGCAACCATACAAGTCAGCAAGTCAATGACATACAGTTTACTCGTGTCTGAAGTTCCCTTCTCCTCCCCTCTAACTTCTCCTTAGTATCAGATAGGCTCTCATATTGAGGTGCATAAGAAACCTGGAGCCTGTTCCCGAGGAATACAAACTCATCCAATTTCCTCTTGGCAAACCTATATCAAAAAACATTTATATTTCTCAAGCCGCACCCCATATACATGCCAAGATGGCATATCGCTATATTCACTATTTAGATGCTACATGTACAATCACCAAGGACAACCAATCACACAGAAAGATACAGTTATAGTTATACAGTACTGAAGTGTGTAATTGTGCCCTTTTATTAAGGTAATGCTATATTCTTGTTCATATAAATGGTATTTATTCTGATTTCGCATAAACTAAACTTCTAATTATGCATTAAACTCTTACTTGTACAGTTATACCTGATACAAATGGTGGCATATGAATGAGAAGACCCAAATAAAACTAGAGTAACCAGTGATTTTTTTTTCTTGACTTTTAAAGTTCAAATATACTCAATAGTTTACTATCCAATATCCTAAGGCATCACAAATGAAGAAAGAAAGTATTTCTAGTGTCAAAGGTCGCGAAAAAACCCTCAAAAATCAATATAAATGCATAACAGTCCCTTATCTTCAAGACCTTGACAGTTTATTCCGTATCCCATGCTTTCCATACCAAATAATGTATACTATCCATTAGGGTACCATAGCGTATATTTACTGTGTGCAAAGGCTAAGATAACCTCATTTAATTTTTCTTTTCATTAGCCGTTTCCCAAAGCATAACCCTCCATTTCTGTAAGGAACGCAAAGTCTCTAAATGGTTACATCTCCTTGAACAACAAGGAATCTAAATATAATATAAGAAATATACTGTCATTTTCTAAACTAACAGAGTCATATAGCAGATTCCATTGATACATGAAGTACATAACCAACACACTTTTCACCATTTTTTTTTTCATTTTGCAAGTTTCTTTGGTTCTTCATAAATCAATTTTAAAACACACAAAATCTAGGCAGTAAAAACATAGAAAGCTAATGTCACCTGGCATTGTCTACCCTTTGGAACTTGATCCAGTAGACATCAGTAAATGGTTCGCAGTCTTCGGCATCCATGGGTTTACATCTGAGCAAAACAATAGAAAAACCAAGAAAAAAGAAAGTATACTCAGTACAAAAATAATACCAAAAGATTAGCATTATAAATAGTGTTCAAAAGATAACAATTCCAATTAGAGTTGCACCAATCAGGGAAAAGCATATGGGGGGAAAGGAAGCTGAATGAGGTCTATGATTCAGCTTTTAGACTATGCCAGAGAAAAGAAAACAATCCGAGTTAATACCGAATTTAGTCCTCGACTATAGAGGTTTTTCTAGATTTAGTCCTAAACGACTTTTTGTGCTTAATTAGGTCCTCCACTTCGATGGTTGTACCCAATTGAGTCCTCAACTGTTAAAATCAATGACTAAATCAAGAAAAACCACTATAGTCAAAAACTAACTTGGGTAAAACTACTATAGTCGAAGACTAAATAGGGTATTAATATAGGTGAAATTACCCAGTTATCTTAACAGAAGACTCAATTAGATAAAACCATCAAAGTCAATGACCTAATTAAGTACAACAAGTCCACTAAATCTAGAAAAACCAATGTAATCAACAACTAAATCGGTTATTAACTCAAAAAACAATCCATTAGAGAAAAGGAATGGAAAATTTAACTTCTAAGCAATTAGACAGATCACTTATATACAGAATAACATCAATGAAATCAAAAGCATAGTAATAATAGCATAACATATTAATCCGAAGACAAAAATTTTCCAAGTGCAGTAACCATAAATCACAATGTGGAATTCCCTCAGACTTCCAAAATCCCAACCTTCAACAAACAAAATGTGAATAAAATGAAACGGATTTTAATTTGGCAGAAATCCAAGATTGAGTTTAGGCTACCCGAAGAGAGCTTTAAAAAAGGAAAAGAAAAATAAAAGACTGAATATTGAAGCAAGAATACAGTACTCTTCAACTTCTCCATAAGTGGTGAACAATTTTGCGAGATCATCACCACAACCCAGAGATGGAACGTTCCTCACAATCAAAAATCTGCAAGAGATACCAACAAATTCGAGTGAAATAAGAAATGGCCGAAAATTGGGTAATCGAACAAAATTTCTTAGAGACAAACGAACTTGGATTCATCGCAAACAGTATAAACGCGCACTGCAGGAGTCTCGTCTCTGAATCGAGGCATACCTTGGCTGGTTCGCGTAGGGGACGGACCACGGAGAAGGCTTGAGCTTTTCTGCTTGGTATATCTACGTGGTCAATCTCAGTCCGTCTAACGGTCCGGTCCACCGCTGGGCTTAAGGGAATCATTTGTGGGAATCGAACTCGGATTCTCCTGAAATTCTTTCTCCACAAAAGTAGAGGTGAGCAAAAAAACCGGACCGACAAAAAAATCGACAACCGAAAACCGAACCGACCGATTATTTCGGTTTTCGGTTATTAAGGCAAAAAAAAAAGTTCGATTTTTCGGTCAGTTATCGGTTTTTCAAGAGAAAATCGAAAGTCGAAGGTTTATCTAAAGTAAAAATATATATAACTTCATCCCATTTACATTTTGCAAGTCCATAGTCTATCACATTAATTTTAATCACTTATTGAATTACACGGCATTTGTTAACCATATAATGTATAAATATAATTCGTTTATATCGGAATAAACTACTATTATAAAACGTGAGAAGTAGTGTATTTATATTATTATATATACTGTATTTACGTGACAATTAGTGAGAAGTAGTGTATTTATATATATTGTATTTACGTGAGGATTAGTGAGAAATAGTGTATTTTTAGTACTGTATTTACTTTAGAATTGATATGCAATTTGTACATTATAATGATCTTAAGTTGTAATATCTTTGGAATTGGTTTTTTGAGGAATATATATACTGCAACTATTAATTAGTTTTCACAAATTAAATAGATGTGATATGTTTAAATATATTTTTCCCATAGTTATAATTTTTCTAACTGTTCATTCACTAAACTATTATTGTACTTGATGACATTAATTTTAATTGATTATAAATATTCTTTTAGCATTAGTAAAAAAAATAGCTATTTTACTTTAAAAATTCGGTTATATTTACCCGAACGAAACCGACCGAAAACCGTCGGTTTCGGTTATGAAGGTTCGGTTAAATTTTCGGTTATTTCGGTTATTAACCGAAACCGACCGATGCTCACCCCTACACAAAACATCACACTTGCCACTTGAGCTACCACATTGGGTTGAGAAGGCTTGAGCTGTTGAGTATATGTATATGAGTATATCTATATGGATTGCTACAGTGTTATACACGTCCATCTAATTAGAAAAAAAATGTCAATAAGCAACCAAACTGGTCATGTCAATGATGATGTTATAGAGGTAAAATTTGTTATAAGAGATCACATATCAGATAAGAGACAATGTGGGAACAAGCTCTAGCAAAAGTCTAGCCTCTTAAGTTTATTTTGTTAAACAAATAAAATTATATCATTTAATTTTCTCAAAAAATACTTATATCACTAAAAAGTTTTATTTAAGATATTTTAAATGATAATTATATTGATACTAGTTTTATACGCGCATTGCACGCATGGGTTAATGCACAATGTTTATATTTAAATAAATATTTAAAAGTATATCAATGCAAGATTATATAGGAGAAGTTTATACATGGGTAATTGAATGCCGAATTTTTTTTTATTTAAATATCTAACTCAAAGTATATGAATCCAAGATAATATAGAAAATTCATTATAATTATTACTAAAATAAATGTTTGCAACTTTGTAAAATCGATAGTCTAAATATTTGGTCCAAAAATGATAGTCTAAATAAATACTACTTTTAATTTGAATTTTTCTAAGTGTTCTTAATTCTCTTTTGAGTAACATTGTCATTGTCTTCATCTTTACTATTTGTTCTCTTCCTTTTTGTTGGTAGTGTGTTATTTGCAATTCGGTTATTGTTGGTAGCATAGATGTCAACGTCATGCAATGAGATTATGATATAGGAGCTATGGACTTTCCTTTAGGTGTTATGCTTGGGGTTCATTTGGTTCAACCATTATTGTTGAGTGAGTTATTGTGGATAAAGAAATCCATAGTTTAAGAAAAAAGATTAAATAAATTAATAAAAATTTGAAAATTTAAAATATTATGTATTCCAAAGATATTAAAAGGTAGTTTCTCGCTTCAATTTGCTGGGTAATAGGTTATTTGAGTACTTTCATTGTCAACAAATCCTCCAAGTAGTTAATATGATTGGTTTCAAACTATTCTTTTTTATTTTTTTTCATGGTATTAAAGAAATACACATGTATCTTTTTTTTTTTTTTGTGTAACTACTAATTTATTTAATTCAATAAGAGTAAAATAGAGTGATTCTGCTTCAATTTGTTGAGTTATTATTTGAGTACTTTCTTTGTCAACCAGTCCCCAAATAGTTAATATAATTAGCTTCAAATTATTTTAAATTTTTTTTCATAGTATTAATAAAATACTTGGTAACTAAATATATAACATTATTTTGTATTATAACTTTGATATTTAATTACAAGATACTGTAAAAATAAGATAATGGACAATGTAATTAATATCAATTGATAAATTTGAATGTAAAGAATCTTTGCATGAGAGAAAATAAAGACAATATAACTAATGAAATTATTTCTCTTATTTAATTTAATTTTTTGATAATGAATAATTTTTTCAAATAAAGGTATTGTAGACACATAATTCTAAATTAAAGAAATATATATGTATCATTTTTTGTTGTAGCTACTAATTTATTTAATTTAATAAGAGTAAAATAGAGTGAGAAACTTAATTATGTCAAATTTGATTGAGATGGGGTTCGAACCTAAGACCTTTCTTATAGAAATTAATGGGTAAGTTAAAAGTTAACGGAGAAGATAATATTTAACAGAAAACTTAATCGATAATCATAAAAGTAAGGTTAAATTAGGTAATCTCTATTAATAATATTAATCTGAATTATCTTAACCATCTATTTGATTAAATAATTCATCTGGACCATCCATTTGATTAAATAATTTGACCGTCATTTTTTCTACCCATTTTAGGCCTAACTCTCTTTGGCTCGTATAGTAGATTTTTATTTTAATGTTTTAAATTACCATAAGATTATATTAGGTTATTTTCGCCAAGACCTTGTGGTCTAGTGACACCAAGTTCCACCCCTAGAGTAAGAAAGTAGTTATGCACAGATACTACATTCTAACAGAATTAGTAGTCGTAAAAAAAAATATCAGGTTATTTTCAATATATTATTGATTCATATTCAAAACATTGTAATTTCAATTTTACAATAGTAATGCAAATTCATCATTATATTGATAAACATTAAATAAGTTCATTAAGCAAACACAACAAATTCATTTTTATAATAGTACATGTTTGTTTTAATTTTTAGAATTGTATTGCAACTACATTATAATGATAGATCTTAAATAGATTCATTAATAGAACGATGTAAGTTCATTTTTAATTTACAATATTGGTGGTTCATTTTTATAATACTGAATGTTCATCTTTAAAATAATAATGCAACTACATCATAATACTGTTGAAACTAAAATATGTGCATTAAGATAATATTGGAGGTTCATCTTCACAATGTAGAGTGTTCATTTTATTAATATTGCAAGTCCATCAATAAACAACTAATATTCAAAATATATTATTAGAGTAAATTGCACTTTTGGTCCTATGACTATAGCACCCCTATTAATTTCAACACCTGACTTTTAAAAGCAACGAATTGATCCTCTAACTATGCAATTTTTAACGAATTCGGTCCTTCCGGCCAAATCAGAGGCCAAATTTGACCGGAAAATCATAACCCAAGTTTAATTATTTATAAGTGAGGGTAAAACGGTCATTTTACGATGTGGTCTTCTTCCTTGCCCTTGCCCCTGCCCCTGCTCCAATGGTCCTATGACGCCGCCGGCGGTACAATTCCTTATGCAATGGAAATTCAATCTTCCTTCTATTAATATTTAAGCAACTAACATCCATTTATTAAGTACTTAGATTAATTAGTACTGGACTACCTTACGCAATGGCAGTTCAATCTTCCTTTCTAGGCCGTCGGCGATACAGAGTTGACCACCTTCTCCGAGTAGTCCCTACCGGTTAACACCTCCGGCGAAGCGTAGTATGACATCCCTATCACTTCGCTCATCTGCTCGCTCTCGTGGAAGCACTCAGCCGAGCCAAAGTCGGCTAAGTTGAACCGGATCGTTTGGACTGCTCCTCTCGGCGTCGGTGCTTGCTGCCTCTGGTTCGCATTAACGACTCTGTCTGCGTTCTCGGTTGGCCGGAGGCTGTGGAATCGTTTCCGAGACGGTGGATGTTTCGGCTCCAGCGGATGGAGAAGGTGTTGATTTGACGACCACGGCCTCGGATTTGGTTGCCAGGAGGAGCACCGAGGATATTATCCAGTATGTTCTAATTTGAAGCACTCTTCCATGGCTTCCGGCGCATAGGAGAAGAAAAGAGAAGAAGAAAAGAGAGCAAATGACTAAATTGCCCTCAAGATTTTGTCCATTATAATTTCCGGCCAAATTTGGCCGGTGATTTGGCCGGAAGGACCAAATGTGTTAAAAAAAGCATAGTTAAAGGACTAATTTGTTGGGTTTTAAAGTCAAGTGTTGCAATTAATAAGAGCCATATAGTCATAGGACCAAAAGTGCAATTTACTCTATATTATTATTATTAGTATGATTCAAAAGATTTCAAATAGATATTTTTAACATTATTGTTATGGAGTGTACAAGTAATATGGAACCTATATATATTAGGTAACATGGAGATTTATAAGGATTTGAGTAGGTAGTCATTTTGTTTCCTTATTAAAAGTCTTCTAGCATGTATTTATAGGGTTTTGCATTCTCTTTTCTAATATACAATATACAACTTATTCAGAAACTCTCTCTTAACTTTCGTAACATGGTATTAGAGCCTTTAAAATA
This sequence comes from Ipomoea trifida, assembly GCA_003576665.1. Lineage (NCBI taxonomy): Eukaryota > Viridiplantae > Streptophyta > Magnoliopsida > Solanales > Convolvulaceae > Ipomoea > Ipomoea trifida. The sequence continues at coordinate 14,362,320 of CP025651.1, forward strand.
AATATCTTTTCGTTGCAAATTCTGACAACGTTCTAAAATGCGCGAGACTCATGCACCGCTGCCCTCCTTTGCCACTCTCCTACGCGTCGGCGCGTGAGGCTCCTCCAACGACCGAAAAACGTTTTGGTCAACTACTCTTGGGTTTCCTGAGTTCGTTTGCCAAAAACCTAGACTTGGTTTGGACTATTGCGTTGTCATTGATTTTTTACTTCACGGTCACTTTGTCTTGTACACATTCAGCCTTGAATTTTGTGTACTTTGTGATCATTTATTTTTTCATAGATATAGCTAAAAATAAGTCTGATACATCTGTCAAGTCGGTCTTGATCTTTGCTGATGAGTTTGCTAAGTTGGAGTCCATTGCTTGTTTTGTTGTTGCACCCATTTTTTGTGCTCATTGTCGTTTGGAGCATGTTTCCCTTCTGTTGGTAAAGAATCGTGTAATCTTTTATGGAGTTTGTCTTCTTCACCCAGTGTTTGTATGTCGTATTGGTGGTGTCCAAGCTTCCGATTCAGGGGGAGGGTTCAATCCCAAGCTTGTTCTGTCCACTTTGAGTTCACTCGGTTGTCTGTGGTATTAGTGGCGTCTAAGCTTTCATTTCAGGAGAGTGCTGATGTGTAGAAAAAATGAGTTATGGAGAGTGTACGGGTGTGAAATGTCATTCCGCTGAGGATTGGGGATTCTAGCACGCAATATGCAATCACAAAACTAGGCACTAGCACAAGGAAATCAACAAGAAGCTAAGCAAACGACAATAAGGTAGAACAAACACATATAAACAATAGATAAAAACAAAATAAAGAAATAGGACTCAAGTTAGAGGTATTACTCTATTGATGCTTTAACACTTAAGGTTGGGGAAGAACATTTTACCTATGGTCATGAGGCAAGCACAAATAAATCCTAGCCAAAACAAGGATTAGAACAAGGATTGCCCCACTTCCATGGTGTATCAACCCAAGTTCTTGAAGAACAAAAGCTATTTAAGCCCCAATCTACCCCTATTTCCATAGAAGGGAAATTGGGTTCGAAAGTGGGAAGGCTCAAGTCTTCCATCCAATTCCCATTGAAATGAAAGACTTTCCAAACACAAACAGCAATTGCTACGTATCAACTATTGCAAGATAGATTAAAGACCCAACTCAAACACATGAACCCTAGGTTGGGGTTCTTCCCTTAGTTTTTTTCACAATAATCACAACCTAAGCATCAAAATAGATAATACAACCCTAACTCAAGTCCATAAACTAACTACTCATGATTAAATAGCATACAAAACACAAAAACACAAGTAATAAACATAAATCTTGCAAAAGAAAAGAAACTAGGGAAAGAAAGCTTCTCTATTGAAATGGGTGGTAGAATCTTGAAATCTAAGCTTCAAATCCAAGATTACAAGCTCCAAAAGTGTTAAAAAAACATAGATCTAAGCATAATCTAACCTAAAAATATGAAAGGAAGTGAATGAGAGTGTCTAGTGTTCATGGGTCAAACCGTGTTCAAAATGCTCAAAACGAGCTTAAATAATAATAGAGCAGGTGACAAACGGCCTCACATATGGCCGTATGTTTTTGCGTGATTTGCAGTGCATTTCTCACTGTGTAAGCAGAATCCTGTGCAACTGTTTTGATTTCTAGGATATTTTTCACCGTTAAAAGCACTTCACTTGCCTTTGTGGTCTTTAACAAAGTTGTAGCCCTTCAAGTTGGATTTCCAATGGCGCAAGAATCACTTCATTTGAACATTTCAAGGCTGAGATATGATCAAAATACCAAACAATGTCAGATTTGGACGAAATCTGTAAGTTTTGACAATTTTGACCCATTTGGCTTCCTTTTTAAGCTTTAATGTCTTGATAGTTGTAGTCCTTTGATTCTTTGTTCCAATGGCATAAGAATCACTCAACTTGGATATTTATAGACCGAGATATCGTCCAATCACTAAGACGTCGACGTGCAGAAATTTCAATACCTTGACCTTTTGCTTCTCTTTTGTTTTAGTTTTCCCAAATGACCAATACCATTGAACATACAACTCTTAGGCTCCCTTGGAAGTGTTGCACTCGTCTGCATAGCATCTCCTTGACTCCCATTGACTCCAAATGAATCCAAAATGCATGAAATTTCTCATCTTAGCTTCCAATGCTTTCCAACTCATACTCCTTGCAAAATAACAAAAATAAGCACTAATTCTCATAAAATTTGGAATGATCTAAAAGCAAAATGACTTAGTGAAAGGGAGAAAAATATAAATAAATAAGCACTTATCAAATCCCCCACACTTAAACCTTTGCTTGTCCTCAAGCAAAGACAAGTAATAAATCACCATCCTTGCAATGAACTTGATCATACTCCCACTTTGCACAACCTATCAAACCACAATCCAACTTGCTACAAAACTACTTTCTTCAAGAATCACCTTAGCTTGGCTCACAAGTTCCATTCTCAAGCCAATAACTAAGAACCAAAACCATTAAAGTGTGTGAGAATCTAGTATGCACAAATGCTAAGTTGAGATTATGCAAAACTTGGCTTTTAATGAGATCCCATAGGCTTGCCCTTCATACTCCCACTAGTTCAACTCCAAGATTGCATGCTAAGATCAAGTAGGACTTTTATTTGGCTTGTAATGGGGCTAAGGGTGAACGGTTAACAAAGAAAGGGTATAGGAATAAAACAAAGGAGAGAACTTCACACTTGTTCACAATTGAGGTTAGAAGAGATATGAAAACTATGAATAAATGAGCAATTTTACAATTTAGAACACGCAACACTCTAATGTAGTGGGGGTTGAGCACATCTTTCAAAATAAACTTCAAACTTGTATTCGTCTTTCTTTTCTTTTTTTTTTTTCTCTTGTCATACTTTTTTTTTTAAAATTTTTTTTCAAATTCTCTCAAAATCATTGATTTTCTTTTTCTTTTCTTTTCAAATCAACCAACAAACTTATTCTCAAGACCCCCACACTTAGACAAAATTATCAAGAGAATTGCTAACAAAACAAGCTCCAATAAAGATCTCTTCCATGAAAAAGAACAAATGTTATATTCTCTCAAGGGTGTAGGGAAACATTTTCGCTAAGGTTAAGGGTTAAATGACAAGGGTTAATACAAGAAAAACAAACACAATGAATGGTTTAAGTGCTTAGCACTTATTGAACAACACATGGCTCAACGGGGACAACTAGGGGTAAACATACGTGTAAAAGGTAGGCTTAAAGGTTTGGACTAAACAAAAGTGGCCTAAATCATTTAAAAACATGCAAATCTTAGACTTCACTTGGAGAGTAATGAGGCAAGTTCTAGCAAAACAACCATCACCGGAATCTCATATAAGCCTTCACTAGCAATGCACAACACACTAGATCAAGAATTGATTCAATTATTAAGTGGTTAACAAGGCTATTGGCAAGATAATAGATCAATCATGTAATCCCTTGGCTCATCAATCACAAGTTGAATTGCCTAAAGTTCCACCAAAACAAACCACAAACCAACAAAGAGGGAGTGATCACAACTTCAAGCAAAGAAAGACAATTTACCAAACATTATGCACAAATTAATTAAAACAAATGAATCATAATAAAAACAGTGCAGGAAATATAAATGAAACCAGAATATGTTCACGCAGTTCGGAGAACTTTTCCTACGTTTGCAGGGCCACACAAAGGTAAAACCCAACTCCACTAGATGATCAAAGACGATACAAGGTTCACCAGATTTCCATCCAACAATGGCCTAATCTTTACACCTACTAATCATCATCATCTTCTGAGTTGATAGTGATGTGAGAATCAACTTCTTCAACTTTCCTGAGCCAATCAATAAGACTTCCACTTCATGTAGAAAACAGGACCACAACACAATTCTAGTCTAAGTAGCCATCTTACAATGAATTTGAGTATGTATTAGTACAACAAACTATACATATTAAAACAACAGGCTAAAGCTAATACAACAGTGCTTAATATTAAAACAACTGGGATCTTGGCATTCTTTTGTACGAATCAGCACCTCATCTCTGCAAGCTTCAAGCTCTATTTATAATTGAATTCCTGAACACCTTTCTTGCATGATATCTCCTCAACTTAAAGAGATTCACTCACTTACATCTCCCCTTGAAAAGCTCAGCTCAAACATTATTGTTTGAATCAATTAAAACCACTCATCCATGCAATATATATATATTAACCACCACTCAAAAAATACCTTAGGCATAATTAATTAATAATGGACCAATTAATACTACCTAAGATTAACAACTAAATTGCCAATATAAATTCTATACATTAATTTCCCTAACAATTTCGACACTTTGCGAATCATTATCTATTTCCATTTGCAAGACTACCGGCGATAGACATTTAAAAAGAGAAAAATCGGAAATGATTTTCTTGGGCGCTCATTTGCTTGAGGTCAACTATGAGCTTGATCTCAACCACTAGCTCGGGAAGTAGTACGTAGAATCCGCTCACCCAATCTCTCCAAATAAGCACAGGTCAAAAAGTGAATTACCCAAGGGAATGATTGTCACAAAGCTCGGAAATCACTGCTTCACTTAGTCGGCCATCGGAGTTCGTTACAGTTGGTCTAGCAACCACAAAAGATAACGACGATCCAGCCACCTGTTTGAAGAAGGTTTGGCGCGGAGTTGGCCAGTTATGATGACGGGGTTCCCGATCAATTTGAATAACTTTGGGGGGTTTGTGCGTTGCTCACAGCTTGAGAAACCGGCTTGAGCACACTTGAAGGATAGTCTGGGAGCTTTGAGCGCATCAGGCAACACAAAGAGATGGTCGTGGCTGCTAGTGCCCGGTTAATGAGTTTCAGATCACTATGAGCCAAAGCTATACTTGTCATCGACCACAGGATCGGGAAATTCGGCGGTGGATGGGAGCGGTGATGGAATATTTTCATGACTCTATGACTGATCTGGAGTTCTCTGTATTTACAAGTGACCGAATTTATGCTTATTTAAAGTTAACCGGGAACTCTCTACCTAGGCTACTGTTTCCTTTACCACGACTGAGACGAAGCTAGACGATGACCGGGAAGATAATCTGCTCGAGGCTAGGAAATCACCATGGAAGCAGCAAAAACTAAGTTTGTCGGGCATATACATTGCGGACCATTTGAAACGGGCACCTTTAACCGAGCCAAGCCACCCAACTGGATGTCCATCCCATTTTCGAACGTTATAGACTTCAGAGTCAATCAGAAGCTGGTTCGCAATTATTATTCAGAGGTGGCTCTGAAGAGTCCAGTCAACAAAATGGAACCGCCGACCGATATAACTCCGCCGATCATAATAATAAAACAGAGGAGAATTTTTGTCTAACAAGAAGGAACCGTCGGCCGATATAACTTTGCCGAGCATAATAATGAAATATATCTCTAACCAACTGCCTTGCACTGGAATTGTGTTTTCCGGCCTTCTCTAAACGGCAACGAAACCGGGGAAGTGATCGGAGTAGGAACTCCGAAGTTTTGACTATCGCTGCTAACTTGGAGAGGTACTGATCGTCTGATCCCTTTGACGGTGGTGGTCGGGAAGCAACTTAGAATTGGTGCAGATTAATCGGTTGGGAATGATATGCATGGTTTTAACTTCATGAAGCTGCTCGGTGATTCTGCAGTAAGTTCTGGTGATGCTTCTGCAGCAAGTTCTGGTGATGCTTCGTTAATTTACCAGCCTCCTTAGGATTGACTGATGATTCCAAACAGATTTTTGACATGATGGGCCGTTGGGAAACTTGTGATGCTCGGGCAGTGATTATCGTCAATTGTGAGGAGTATTTGATTGTCGCTGGAGAATAGCATGCTTTGGTCCTACCCAGCCTTGGTCCGAGATTGATAAAAGGGAGAGCTAGGTAGTGACGAATCACCTCTTACAATACCAATCTCTGTAAGCTTTGCCGTCAGATTTTGCTGCCAGCTGAATTTTAGTAACATGCATGCAATTGAATCCCACAAGGTGACACGTTACCCTAGTGTAAATGTATGTATCCATGCATACAACACAATTTCACTGTATCGCTCAAGTAGACAGCTGCAGAGATGACTTCATCGTATCTTCCCCCCCCCCTTTTTTTTTTCTTTTTGAACTCCACTGCCACCCCCACCAACCAGATTGCATGCAATATTCAATTTTTTTTATTTTCTCATTCCACCGCCACTCACAACCTATCATATTGCATACAATCTCTATTTTCAGTCTTTTCCTGGTTCCAAAGCTATACAGCACTCTCAATTTCCATTGGACGAAGTTGATGACGACAGTGATGAAACATGTTGACTAAAATGATAATGATTATTCCATTTCTATCTCTGCTAATTTATACACAATTAACAGAGAAAATAACTCAACAAACATCTCTAGAATATCTCTAACAACTTAGAATAAATAAAGATAATGAAAGACTAATTCAAAACAAAACTAATGTGCAGTAAATATAGCATTTTCTATCACTTCTCCTTGCTATTTTTGCTGCAAACTCCAATCTTCTCTCTCAATACTTCAAATCTTAATCTTGGCAATCCCTTTGTCAGAATATCAGCTAATTGAACACCAGTACTGCAGTGAACCAAGTTAACTTCATTTGTTTTTTGAACTTCTCTAACAAAATAAAGCTTAACTTTAAAATGTTTAGTCTTGCCATGAAAGACTGAATTTCTTGAAATTTCTATGACTGCCTGGTTGTCCACAAAAATTGTTGTTGCCTTCTCTTGGGTCATCTTTAGATCAGCCATTAATTTCCTTAACCAAAGAGCTTGATTAACAACTAAGGCTGCTACAACATACTTAGCTTCCGTTGTTGATTGTGCCACGACATCCTGCTTTGTTGAACTTCAACTAAAACAACCAGATCCAAAACTAAAAAAATATTCGAATGTACTTCTCATATCGTCTAATGAACCTGCCCAATCACTGTTAGAATAACCATGAAGAAAAACCTTCTCTGTTTTTTTCAAACTTCAAACCATAGTCTAAAGTTCCCTTTATATATCTAAGAATCCTCTTTGCTGCTGGATAATGCAACTCACTAGCATAATGCATAAATCTTGATAATAAACTTACAGGAAACATTATATCAAGCCTTGTTGATGTCAAGAACATAAGGCATCCAATAATACTCTTATACGTTGTTTCGTCAACCTTTTCAGCACCATCATCTTTGCTGAATTTTTCATTTTGAGAAAGAGGAGTACTTACTGACTTGCAGCTTTCCATGTTGAATTTCTTCAACACCTCCCTAGCATATTTTTGTTGTCCAATATAAATTCCATTTTGAGTTTGTTGGACCTCCACACCCAGGAAAAGATTCATTCCTCTTAGATCTATCATTTCAAAAGCTTGCATCATTTGAGTTTTAAACTCATTAATTAGCTTCACATTTCTTCCTGTCACAAACAAGTCATCAACATATAATAAAATAACAATCAGATCATCATCAACAACTTTAATATATAAGGTTGATTCACTTTTGCTTTTGTTGAACCCCATGTTCTGCAATTCTTCATCAGTTCTGCTATACCAGGCCCTTGGAGCCTGTTTTAGGCCATACAAGGCCTTTTTTTAAGAAAGTAAACCTTACTTGAGTTCGTTGCGAAACCTTCAGGTTGCTCAACAAAAATTTCTTCCTCTAGATAGCCGTTTAAGAAGGCTGACTTTACATCAAGTTGATAAATCCGGCATTGTTTTTGTGCTGCAAATGCTAAGAGAAACCTTATAGTATCCAACCTTACCACATGTGCAAACATTTCTGAATAGTCGAAACCATATAGCTGAGCATACAACCAACCTTGCTTTATGCTTGTTAACAGAGCCATCATCGTTAAGTTTGATTCGGTAAACCCACTTCACACCAATAGTCTTCTTGTGTTCAGGACAATCCACAAGTTGTCAGGTTTTATTTTTCTCAATCATTCTCATCTTCTCCTCCATTGCATCAATCCATTTTGGGTCTTTTGCAGCATCATCATACCCTGCAGGTTCAAGTACCGCTACATTGCACCTTTCATAAATTTTAGTAAGTGACCTTGTACCTTTTACAGGAATATCATCAATTCTTTCATCTTCAAGAAGCTCTCTTGATTCTTCCTTGATATTTTCAGGTTCATTTTGTCCCAATTCCTTCTGGCAGTTTCATCAAACTTGACGTATGTGCATACTTTCAACTTACCTGTTAAAGGCTGAAAAATTATATAACCCTTTGTGACATTACTATAACCAACGAAAACTCCATACTCTGCCTTTGGATCTAGCTTTTCTTGTTTTACATCTGGAACATGAGTGAAACATAGACAACAAAATATTTTTAAATTAAGAACAAAAGGCTTAGAACCATACCATGCTTCAAAGGTGTTTTTCCTTTTAAAACTTTAGTTGGTAACCTATTTAGAAAAAACACAGTTGTATTTACTGCCTCTGCCCAAACTTTTTTGGCATTCCTTTCTCAAACAGCAAACACCGCGCCATATCCATAACAGTTATATTCTTCCTCTCACTTACTCCATTTTGTTGAGGAGTGTAGATTACAGTGAATTGATGTTCAATTCATGCATCTTCACAAAACTTAGCAAACCTATCAGCAGTATATTCAGTACCATTATCAGACCGAATTACTTTAATTTTGTAGCCACTTTGATTTTCAATCCATGATTTAAACTTCCAAAAGACATCAGCAACTTCACTCTTTTGTTTAAGAAAATATACCCCACACATTCGAGTAAAATCATCAATGAAAAGTATAAAATATTTGCTGCCATTTATATAAACATTCTTCATACCTCCACAAACATTAGTATGAATGAGTTGAAGTTTGTCAGTTGCTCTCCATTTTTTCCTACAGGAAATGGCAATCTGGTTTGCTTTCCCAACTGACATATCTCACACACTGCTGCAACTCCTCCTGTGAATGACATTCCTCTTACTATCTCCTTTTTCTGCATATACTCCAAGGTGGAATAATGAAAGTGCCCTAACCTTTTGTGCCATAATTCAGCTTGGCATACAACACATGGATAAGCTTTAAACTCTGCCTCATCCCAATCAAGACAAAAACTCTTGTATTTCATTTTCACATAAAATAATTCAGCACCACATGAATCAGTTATAAAACACATGTTATTCTTGAAAATAACATAATAACCTTTCTCAAGTAGTTGTCTAACACTCAACAAGTTTTGACTAATTTCAGGAACAAGCATCACATCAGAAATTAGTTTTATACCTGATGGTCATTCAATTCCAACGGTTCCTTTACATTTGACTTCAATATATTGCCCGTTACCAATTTTGACTTTTGATATCGCTGTTTTATCAATCGCTTTGAACAGTGACTCATCAAAAGTCATGTGATTGGTGCATATGCAGTCAATTAGCCAAACATTGCTTGAAATTTGGCTTGCAAAATAAGTCGCAACAAAAAGTTGTTCCTCTTCTTGTTCTTCATCCTCTACTTGAGTCTGTTGCAGTTTGTTTTTGCAAAAATTTTTCACATGACCCATTTGATTGCAAGAAAAACATTTCACATCAAGTCTAAACCAACAATATTTTTCCAAGTGTGAGGTTTTCTTACAATGTTGGCAGGGAGGGAATTTTCCTCTATTTGGCTCCATTTTGACTTCCCTTCTTCTTCCAGGGTTGTTGTTGGTTTTTGCCTTTTGGTTGGATTTGACTCACCTCATTTGCTTTGAACGCTCCCTCAATGTTACTTTCATTCCTGTAGGTCCTTCTTTGTTCTTGAGCTTCAAGTGCATGAAGAAGGTCGGCTAGAGATATTTCTGACAAATCTCTAGACTCTTCAACAGAAGAGATTTTTGATTCAAATCTTTTTGGCAAAGTTACCAATATTTTCTCAACAACCCGATCATCAGGAAGTTCTTCTCCCAATAATCTAATTTTGTTTACCACCTTCTTCAATCTTTCAGAGTAATCTTTTACGGGTTGTTTGGTTAACGGAATAGGTAGGGAATGACATAGCATTCCCAGT
>CP025651.1:14377313-14379513 GCA_003576665.1 Ipomoea trifida
CTCACAAAATCTATTTCTCCCGTACCAAATTTCAAGACAAGGGAATTTACTTAGACATAATTAACTCTCCCACTTAAATCACTAACCAAAACAAACATAAACACACATGCATGGCTTCTTTGGTAACAAAGGGAGTCTAAGCCTTGAATTTTCTCCCTGTGATACTTGATGGTGAGGTGATGATAATCAAGCAGATGTGAATGATGACGACAAGGGTAGCCCGGTAGAATAATTGATAAGCTCCCAAGATACCTATATATTTGGATATAAATAGGGACAGTTTTATAGCATTTCGGTATCCTTATATGACTAATTGTAAGAGATTATGCGCTTTAATTCATTAACCACACGCAAAGCTACCATTGGTGTATTTTGAGACATTTCACAGGTCCCGGGAGCCATTAGGAACGAGAAATGAGCAAAACGAGCAGGACAGAAGTCCTGGAGAAATTATTTTAGGGCAATTTTGGGAGAGACTATTTAAGGAGGCTTAATAGAATTTTTCAGGGAGTTAGAGTTTTTTAGGAGAGAGCAAATTTTTAGAGGGTTTAGAACTTCCCAAATTTTCATTCTTAGATTAGGTTTTACATTTCCTTTGTAAATGAAGAATTGAAGCTTGGATTGAAGACTACATTTCATATCTACTAGGTGATATCTATTTGAATCTTATTTCTATTTTACATATCTTGTAATTGGATTGAATTAGTTTATGAGCTTGAATTCATGATCATGTTTGGCTAGTTCAATCTAGGGATAGAGTTGTGTGAATCTATGTTGCTAGTGTGAAGATCGTATTTCTTATTGTGGATTTGATTGCTTTGATGTTGGAAATTATATTCTTGTCTATTGATTGTTGGTTTGATTAGATCTTGTATAGATTTGGCCAATCTATTGAGAGGTTGAAACCTTGACTCTATCATGGTATTGATTTGAGTTGAGTTTAAGCTTTTTGCAATCTTAGATCCTATGGAATTCCATGATTGGGAATAGTAGGAAAGTGTGTAGCCTAGGTGTTTGATAAAATCTCTTAGGGCTTTTGGTTGCCAAATGGTACTCCTAAACCTAAGAAGCCCTAGTACACAGAGGTGGAAAAGGACTAAGATGACACACTCTTGAGTCTTGAATAGCCAACACAATTGCATCATTAGACCACTACTTGAGACACACGAGGAAGCAACATAGACAAGCACAATTCATTCCCTTATCCCCTTATTTCTTATTTCTTATTTCTTATCACTTATCACTTTGATTATAATTTTCTCTTGCTCACTTACATTTCCTACATGCCATTCACCACCCTCACATGTCTCATCACATATTCACATGACAAATATGTATGTATGTATGTATGTATGTATGTATGTATATCTATAATATATATATACTAAATAATATCCAACAAATTTGTATATACTATATTAAAAAAAATCAGTCATACGGTGAAAAAAAAAAATCCAACAAAATTGTATATAGTATATTAAAAAAATGTCAATAATACTAAATAATCAATTTATTAATATACTTATCTAATTATCTAATGTAATCTAATAAAGTTAATGCAATAATATCATTATCTAATTATTACTAATGTAATTATTATTTATTAATAATGTAATGTAATAACAATATAATAATAATAATAATAATAATAATAATAATAATAATAATGGAAAAAACAAAAAAAAAAAAAAACAAATTAAAAGTAGCAAGGGTGTAGACTTACCGCATCAGCCATGCCCATTTCCCCATCTCCCCATCTCCCCATCTCTCACTTCTCTCTCTATCTCTTAGTAGCTATGTCTCTCTCTGTATTTTCCGATCGCGTGTATTGCTCACCAAAAATCAAATCACTCAAATGTGTATACGATGCTCTATATCTCTCAGTCGCTATGTCTCTCTCTATTTAGAAGTGAATCTAGGTAGGTTCAGCTCCCTCTATTTTGCATGTAATTAGTTGAATTTATGCTAAAAATTAGTTGAATTCACGCGCCCTCTGGTCAGTTTTCTTCAATTTATTAGTCGAGAGAAAGTTTTGTACTGATATCTATAAAAATGAAGGGCTAAATGAATCAATCCACTACTACAGGAAACACCTTTAACGTCGGTTTTTTAGCACTTTTAACGTCGGTTAAAAATCGACGTTGATCTGGCCGACGTTGTATATAAATGATACGGCGTCGGTTGTCAAAACCGACGCCGT
>CP025651.1:14379675-14405050 GCA_003576665.1 Ipomoea trifida
TAGGCTCAAAAATATATAATAATTTCTAAAATTCGTAATATACTAACAAATAATTCGAAATTTGAAATATATTTTAAAAAAAATTAATTTTTACCGAGGCAATGGGCGGCAATGGGGTCCGGTGTGCGCTGGCGGCACGCCGTCGCGAAAGGCGGACGGCCGAGGCCGAGGCCGGGCGGTCCAGGGTCGCGGTGGCGGTGGCGGAGTGCGGAGGGCGGTGGCTGTCGCGGATGGAGGTGGCTGTCGCGGACGGCGTTGCTGTTCGGACGCGGTGGCTGTCGCGGATCTGTTGGCGACGCGGAGTGCGGACGGCGGTCGCGGAGCGGTTGCGGGGTGCGGACGGCGGTCGCGGAGCGGTTGCGGGGTGCGGACGGCGGTGGCGGGCTGTCGCCGATGGACGTTGGCGGACGGCGGTGGCGGGCTGGAGTGCTCTTCGCCGATTGTTCTTCGCTGGTTGGGAGTGAAAATTTTTAATGTTTGTTCCAGATCTGATTTCGTGAACTGGGCCTTTAATAAAAGCCCTACGGCGTCGGTTTTCGGAACAACCGACGCCGTAGGATATTTATTTCGTTTTTATTTTTTTTTTTAAATCTAAAAACTATTTATTAATTAGATTAAAAAGATAATAATAAAAATACGACGTCGGTTCACTCACGAACCGACGTCGTTCTAATTTTTAATTTTACTTTACGGCGTCGGTTATTATCAAAACCGACGCCGTAATATATATAAAAAAAAAATAAAAACTTAAATATTAAAAACGACGTCGGTTTGGTAACCAACCGACGTCGTTTTGGTTTCGGTAACTCAATGAAGTCGGTTTTATACTAAAACCGACGTCGTATCCCTTTGATGTCGGTTTGTTTAAAAACCGACGTTGTTTATGCGACGTTAAATGTGTTTTCTGTAGTAGTGATCGTATATCTAGGGTTTTCTTTTTTATATAGAAATGGTTAGTTGCATGTACTGTTAAAGTGGTGTAGATCTAAATTTTTGAATTGATTTGTTTAGCTATAGAAATGGTGAGTTGCATGTACTGTAAATTGGTGTAGATTTATATTCTTCAATTGATTTGTTTACCTATAATTAGATCTACATTTCTAACTCTGGATTTTTTATGTGCTTTTCTAACAGTTTGAGATTCAAAAGTTGAGGGCATAAATTCGAAAAAAAAGATGAGTTTTGATTTTTTTTATGTTTAGTCAATTTATCCCCAACCAATGCATATAAATTGCAATCCTCAATGTTGTACCTTAAGTCATTAAGTAGATCCTTAACAGTCATAAAACTCCATTCATCTACTTCAACATTGTCAAAGTAATATGTGTAGCCTCCCACATAGGTAGTAGGTTCAGAATGACTTAACTTTCCCGCATGTCTAATCTTAAATGTAAATAGTTCATTTTTTTCTCCTGATTTCAGTAATTAAAAAAATAAAAATAAAAATAAACAAACAAACATGAGAAAGCACCAATAACTCAATTCAATATGTGGTCATCAACAGCAATTAAATATACATAGTCCCTAATAAAGACAACAAAGGACATGGAAGTGTTTACATAACAGCATTTCGAGGTATTAAACAAAGAATCTATACAGTAAAGCAATAAGTAAAGCAAATACAACTGGAAAGTACATGGTCCCTACCATTACCACCAGCATACAACTTAAAAAAAATTACAGTAAACTGCACACCATAGACCCTACACTAAGCTGGAAAGTACTTTTGAGTACACAACACAACATTTAGAGTATTATATATACCAAAAATCTCTAATTTACACTAATTTTGGCACTAAAAAAGTCGAACAACCAACAACCAAGGTCAAGAATCACATACCATAATTTGGGATTTCACCGCTTCCAAGCCTTCTACTATACCCCATTCTTGAAGCAAAATCGGCCAACCCTAGCTAATCGCAGTGCAAATTCTAGTCGAGTTCCAGTTTATGTTTTGATTTCTACCATTTTCATACAACTAGCGAGATTTTTTTCCTCAAGTAGGGCATATAGTTTGTGTTTAAGCGAGCAAAATGGAGTCGCGATAGAGACCAGAGGAAGAAACGGGTTTTGCCCAAATAAAATGACTACTTTGCCCTCAAAATATCGGTGGAATGGCGACAATTGTAACGGTGGACGACATTGGGTGTGATTTTAAAAGCCAGAGGACTAATTAAATTGGGTATTTTTAATACTTTGGGACTAAATCAAGTATTAGCTAACAGTCGGAGAACCAAATTAAAATGGGTATTAACTCTTTTTTTTTAATTAAGATTATATCTGCCCAAAATAATAATTGATAGAATAAATATGAATAATCATAGGTAAAAATTTGTGGAAAATTGTCTCACGGATCCTTGTCCGTGAGAGCGTCGGGTCAAGATCAAATGTAATACTTATACTGAAAAATTTAATACTAATAAGGAATAAAATGTTTATTAAATTATTTATATGAGAAAATATAATACTTTTGAAGAAAAATATAATACTTTTACATTTTGATTTAAAAATATTACATTTTTTCTCAAAAAGTATTACAGTTTCCCTTATAAGTAACAAACACTTGCCAACATTACTTATAAGGAAAAATGTAATACTTTTGAGGACAAATGTAATACTTTTAATTATACTTTATTTAAATTAAGTAATAAGTTCTTTAATTATAGGGGTAATCAAATTCTATATCTATGTTTTAAAAATATGTCAACCAAACATTGTTCACATTGTATCTAACCCCATAAACTAAACACCCCAATATTGTTCAACAAATAGTGATATAGTGTTATCCGTGCTATTTTGAAAAATTAAAATCAGCTTATCATAAAGAAAAAATAGAAAATTATTTAAAAAAATTGTTATTGGCTTGTCACAAAATTCATTCTCAAATATTGATAAGCACCAAGAATAGTACATATTAAGGGTCTAAAAGAGGATAAAATATAAAGTTTTGCCACCCGTTTTTAACAATCTCATGCATTTTAAACTCGAATGTGATCAAAATCTTCTAACATTAATTTTAGGAAAAGTTTTGAAGTATTTTCACAGATCGGAAAGGGATTTGAAGCCAAAACAGAGCAAAAGGCAAACGAAGCCGCGAAGCAAGAACCTCCCAGGCAACTCAACACGCGTGTGGATGGGCGTGGATACTTTCCAGTGGCTCTCCACGCCCACCACCAGGCGTGGTTCGGCCACAGGGGCCATTTCGGAAATTTTGGTTTTTCGGTGCCTATTTAAACCCTTTTTTCGGATGGAGAGAGCAGGGATAGAAAGCCATAGAATAGGTTAAGATCTGAAGTTTCTTAGGGGTTTCTCCCCTTTTGGGAGAAAACTGTCTTTCTATTAGAGTAGATTCAAGATCAAGATAGGAGGATTGAAGTTTCAAGAACAAGATGGAAATGAGCCATTCATCATGGATGGTACTCTTCTCTTCAATGTTTGATTTAATGCTTGCTTTCTTTGAAATTTTCATTTCTTCTTCTTGCTTCTTTATTTTAATGATAGCTTAGAGTAGAAAGGGGATTGGTGGCCCCGAAGCTAAACTATGTGGTTGATTTGATATAACTTTGTATGAAATATGTGAGCTTTGTGAATGTTGGATGATAAACTTGTGTGGTTGATGTTCTTTATGCTTTGTGCCTAAGTGTGGCCACATTAGGTAGCAAACTCAGTGAAAGTGAGTGTGTGCGCGATAGCGGCCACTCACGAGTCCAACTCACCCACATCTCCGCCCTTAGTCCGAAAGGAGGAGGTCCGAGAGGAGTGGTAGACAAGGTGTTCAATGAAATTCCCCAACCGAATGAGGATGTGGGAGTCCAAGTGTGACGCCACTTGGTGAAGTGCCATGAACTCCCTAGCCAACTCCACGTCATTTGCTTGCAAAACCACTAGATAGTAGACCACATAGGTTAGCCAAGAGCCCCAATCTCCACCTTTCCTTTTCTTTCAACACAACCCTTTTAAACCTTTCAACTTTCTTACAAAATGACCCCTAGCCTTAGCTATTCCCGTGACTCTTTCTTTTCAACCTCCTAAATGCCAACACATATTCGCTCCAATTTGTCATCCTTGAGAGACACGACACTCGGGGAGTCTTGACTCTTCGTTTTAACACCTACATTCACCTCACCACAATACACATCCCTTGTTAAAATGGCGCCGTTGCCGGGGATTTGCAAACGGTTCTTGAATTGTGTTGACATCTTGGAGGTAGATTTTTAAGAGTTCTTGAATTGCTTTCTTTTTGTTTGTTTAATTTCCTTATTTTTGGTTACTTGATTGAAAAAGTGAGCCTATTTTCCTTGAATATCTTGTTACTCACTTGCAACTGCTTCTAGTTGCGAAACATTTGTTGTTTGTTAAGCTTTGCACAGGAAATTTTCTTCATCAAATCAATTAAAGCTTACAAAATGAGTGCTTACACATATCCCCATGGTTACCCATACCATGGAAGACCATATACAAGAAATAGTTCACCCCAAACTTATGAACCTTACCCATATTACTATTCAAATCCTTATGAATACCCACCACCACAATATACCTACTCTCCTTACGCAAATACTCTACATCATCCCAACTACGAACCATATCCATATGCTACCTTCTCTATGCTTAAACATGAAAGACTAGAGAGACCAAAATTACAAGACGGAGAGGAATCATTGAGCTCTATAGTTGAGAGTATTAACAACCGACTTATTCAAGTCATGAAGGAGATTGACCCCAATTGTGAACCGGCATTAAAGGCCACAATT
Source organism: Ipomoea trifida (assembly GCA_003576665.1). NCBI lineage: Eukaryota > Viridiplantae > Streptophyta > Magnoliopsida > Solanales > Convolvulaceae > Ipomoea > Ipomoea trifida. The sequence goes on from CP025651.1 coordinate 14,384,430, forward strand.
CCATCAACTGTTGAACCTCCATTTCATTATGTCCCTCCATCAAACCATAATTGGTATTCTCATTCTTATATGAATCCTAGATATTCACCCCCACCACAACAACATGATATATATTTCCACGAAACACCACCTTTTACTCAAAATTTTACCCAATCCATACCATATGAGAGACCATCTTGTGACCGGTCAATGACGAAATTCAAATCTTGAAGGATAAATTAGAAATGTTCATACAAATGGCCAAGGAGGATACTATCAATCTAAGAAATGAAATTAGAAGCGAAATGAAGAAGAATCTTGTCGCTCTTCGCAAGGAAGGACTTCCACTAGACGAAATTGAGACTAAAATGCTATCGATGTCGGAAGAGTTCATGAAGAAAATGTTTCCACGGGCTAACAACTCATCCATAGATGACTCCTTGACAATGGAAACCGAACCGTGAAGTGATGGCAAGATGGAAAGAAGAACTAATGATGAAAAGGTGAGTGTAGAAGAATCCACAGAACTTGATGCCCCGGTACACCAAGAAGTTTCGACTCTTGAGTTGAACGCACAACAATGGGGAGGGATTGAGAGTGAAGATGAGGAACACATTGAAATTGTGTGGGAAGAAGAAAAACCCACACAAGGTAAGACTTTCGCTCAAACTCTTATTGAAAATTCTTACGATGTTTGTGAGGATGGCTCCTTTGTGATTCATACTAACGAGTGGGATAGAGTTTCTTTTTGCTCATGGGAGTGTGATTCCTTACAATTTGATGATGATTTGGGGAGTGAGGATGATATCAAATCTTTTTATTCTTGTGAAAGTGAATTTTATGAGTATGATGATCCTACATGGGAGGATGGAGAATTATTAGAGACCATAAAAGAAAAGAAGGGACCAGGAGAAAGAATTGTCACCATTGACAATCCAATAGGTAAACGCCACAGGTGTTGGTCATTGCCAGCAATCTCTTCAATTAGTTTCTCAACTATGGTTCCCTTCTATAGTGACAAATCAAAATTCTTAGTCAAACAATATTTAAGGAAGAAAAAAAAAACAATCTTACACAGATTTCTCCAAATATTTTGTAAGTAAAGTTTCCATGAGAAAGATGATAGATGGCTTCTTAGAGTGAACTAGGTCCATCAAAACACGAATTGTCACAAAATTGCCTAGCCCACGACAATTCCAGTTCAAAATTCTCGTTTGGTCGACGGGCTTTGTCTTGAACAAGGTTTCTCCAAATATATTGCCCCATATTACCACTTTTTTTTTTCGAAAATTAGATATATATTATATTGTGTGAATAGTCCAATGCCTAATGTGTATTTTTAAATTAGTGTCTCAGAATTTATCAAAGTATCATTCAGTATTCTGACGTATATCAGTGCAAGATTATCAAATTTTTCATAAAAGTAAATATTTCAAGAATGTATAAATATGACATGTGGTAGAAATGTTGGATTAACTGGTGCAATAGCAGTTTTAGAGGGAAGCACACCCACTAGATAGTACCTAAGTATAATTTTTGCAACACAAAACCATATTAATTGGTGTGATTCATGTTTCATCTTATTACTACTTCCGTCAGAAATAAATTCTTGATTTGATCTAGTCCCCAGTTGTGCTTCACTGCAATTTTAGTGCATTGGTGCAGTGCACCTTAAAAAACAGAACCAAGTCCCCCTTCCCTAAAAAGACAATGATAATAGGCATAGTTTTCCATATGTGTTGAATATATACTGTAAATTAGGTGTATCATTTCATCAATGCCAAATGCGTGATTCTAATTAATTGATCAAAGTTAATGTTAAATTTTATATTGTATTTTTAAATACAATGTGGCATATTCATAGTGTATGTTTAACAATTATGTCAATTTTGATTGGAATGAGATTCGAAGCTAAGACCTTCATTATGAAAATCAATAAGCAAGGTATTCATTATGAAAATCAATAAGCAAGGTAAGAATTATAAATAGTTAACCAAATATTCCATTTCAATAAGCAATTAAACCAATATTTTTTAATTTCCGTTAGGGTCAAATTTTATTGGCTCTTATTAAGTTTGTAGAGGTAGATTATAGAATTGAAGGTATAAATATATTCAGTTCTATTTTTTTTTTAAAGAATATTCAGTTCTATTTATTTGTTTGTACGTTAATAAAGTATTTGATCAAGATGAAAACGAACAAAAGGTTAAAATTATGTAAAAATGTAAACTCTGAGGTCGATCAAGATGAAAACGAACAAAAGGTTAAAATTATGTAAAAATGTAAACTTTGAGGTCCCACCGAGATTTGAACTCAGGTTACTAGATTCAGAGTCCAATGTCCTGACCACTAGACCATGGGACCTTTCTGATTATCAAAATAACTCTTATTATGTCAGTCTTTTAATTACCCTTTGCAATCTTGTCTTTCAAACCAAATATTTCATCTATCCTACTTACTATTCATTCGTCAACCTTACTCTTTCTTTTTTGTTTATTTTCTTTATTATTTTTTACTTGTTTTTAAATTTGATTTTTTTGTGTTTAATAGTATTTTTTAGTGTAGTTTCTAAATATATAAATTTTGTATATTAATATTAAACTTAATATTATGAAAAATTGAATTAAAAATAACTTCAATCAAGCCTCGTTAACCGAACCAGACACATAAAATGGGACGGAGAAAGTATAATCTAAATAGTGCAAATATGTTGTTATGGACGTAGAATTTGCTTGTAAAAGTGCGAGAGAATCACAAAGATAAAGATAACTTTATATTCGTATGATAGTAATAGAGGGATTGAAAGCATAATTTTTCATATAAAAAGGTATTTGGTAGATAAAAACTTTAAATTTTTTTAGCAATTTAAAGACTCTAAAAATTTGAATGGAATACCACTAAATTTTTAAAGTTTATAAAAGTTTATGAAAATTAGGGTCGAATACATTTACATATTTATAGACAAAATATTTTTTAAAAAAATTAAATAATCAATAATCATATAAATATGAGCATTTATTGCGTTGTATGCCATCTCGAATAGTGACTGAGGTTTTTCTTAGTCACCTAAAAGAAAATAAGTGTTTCATGAGCGGACAGATTCCCTACCCGCAACAAAATATTAATATGCACATTAATCAAGAGTGTCTTTAGAAATCAGAAAAATGACTTCTAACAAATGTTTGCTGGAAAGCTAAATATATATAGTACAACAATTGAAAGTAACGTTCATAATACTGCAATACATTTGGGTGAAAGGTGAATGTGAAAAAAGAAAAAAAAAAACAAACAAACAAAAGCACAGCCTTCTAGTTTACATTTAAGATTTCAAGTCAAAGAAATCAACAAGTTGATGCAATGGCCTCCAACAATGCCACTACAAACTGCATCTGGGTTTCCTCGCTGATTCTATAGAAGGGAGGAACATGGACAAACAGAGTTTTATGACCTTTTTCTTCTGCGAGCCGAAGTGAATGGTAATATACATAGTTGCATACAAACCGGCCTGCGTCATCTGAAATGGTCACCTCATACCGTTTCTTATTTAACAACTCTAGTATTGCCTCGGCAGAGCAAGATGTCTGGCACCCGAAAGATGATCGAAATGAAAAGTAAGACCGTATGGGGAAGATAAGTGAAGTAAAATGCAATGGACAACTAAGAATTATAGTTAGTGATGGAATAATTAGGACCGGGTGCGGAGCAAGAACGGGGCCAAGAAGGAACCGGAGCAAGTCCGACCCGGAAGCGGCCACGTGGCAGGCTAGCCACGGTCAGCCGCGCGAGCGTGGCTTGCGGCGCACGGCTAGCGGTAGCCCGGCTCAGCGGCTGAGTCCCGCGCAGCCCGCGTCACGCAGCCCGCCGCTGAGCGCTCCCGCACGCTTCAGCCTGAGCGCCTCGCGGAGCTCGCCCGGCTGAGCGTCGCTCGAGCCCGCCTGCGCTGAGCGTCGCGCACGCTCAGCCCGGCTGAGCGTCCTCGGCACGCTCAGCAGCTGCGCTAGCGTCCGCAACGCGTTCAGCAGCTGACGTCTGCAGCGCTCGCCGAACACGCTCAGCCAAGCTGAGCAGGCAACGCTCAGCCCGGCTGAGCGTCCGGGCTCGGCGGTCCGCACGTCGCCCGGTCTCGCGGCGGCTGTTACGGCCGGGCGTTGGGCGCGTTCCCTGCGTCTTTTCCGGATCAGTTACGCCTTGGCTGATATAAAAGCTCGTTGGTTGCTGATCAGGACATCCTCACTTACTTTTCTACACACTTGTCTTGTTATTGCATTGCTTACCTTTGTAATAGCTTTATACAATTCAATATATATTTTACCCCCGCGGTATACTTACGATCCATTGGCTTGTCATACCCCATTTATTTTATCGGGTTTTGTAATTCGGACCACCCGGGTTATTAAAATCCATCATTGGTGCTTTCATTGAGAGCTCGACGTGACAGCTCGAGCGTGCTATTTCTTTTCCACTGGCTATGGCAAGGTCTGGATCCAACTCCGGCAATTCCCACGGTTCACGTGGTAACCGCGCTCCTTCCCGTGCCGGCACTCCTAACGGGACGGCGAGTCGCCAAACCATGCCTGTGAGGTCGACCGGCGACCTCAGGGACGTAATCAACAGTAACCGACAGGCCGGGCCGGCCCCACCTCCTCCGCCCCCAGCTCCGGGCTTCCAGGAGGGGATGGTCGCGCTTCGGCAAGCCACGACTGTGCTGACACAGATCTTGGATGGGCTTCAGGGGGGCCTGGCGGCCCCACCACCCGATCCGTCGCGACGGATGGGAGCTCCGAGCACCCGCCGTCCTTCGACCCCCGAACCTCGTGTGGATGCGGAGGTCAACTCTCCACGACCTTCGGCAAGAAGGGGAGGGGACGAGGCCCCTAGAGGACGACCAGCGCAACGTGAGACGGGCGGAGCCCGGCCGGTTCGAGCCACCAAGTCCGCTCTCGGGCGGTTGGGCGCGCGAGTCTCGGTTCGTGAACGCCTCGACTTTGGGCCTCCCCACGAGGTGCCTGCCGAGGGATCGGCGTTGCGTCGAGCCCCGAGCGCCGAGCCCCGTGCAATGCCCCGACACGAGCAGGCCTCGCGAATAGAGCAATCTGGCGAAACTCGAGGCCGACCCTCGGGGTCTCCTCACAACGAGATGGAACAGTTGCGCAGACGATTGGACGAGCTCCAAAGAAGGTTGGAGATAGGGGAAGGAGCGCCGGTGCCGCAGGAGGCACTAACCTCACCCTTCACGGAGGACATCATGGCTCAGCCCCTGCCACGGGATTTGCGCTGGCCGACCATAAAACTTTATTCGGGGTCGTCCGACCCTCGGGCTCACATCAACAGGTACCGGGCGGCCATCATGATGACGGACGCCAGCGACTTCGTTATGTGCCGAGGCTTCTTCGCGACCTTGGACGGCCAGGCTCAGGATTGGTTCACGACCCTGCCCGAGGGGTCTATTTCATCCTTTGCCGACCTCTCAGGGCGATTCCTGTCGCATTTTGCAAGCAGTATCCCAAAGAAGAAACAATTCGCGACCATGTGCAAGTTAGAACAGGGGAGCACAGAGAGCCTGACCGACTACCTGGCTAAGTGGAAGAAGGAGGCGAGGTCAGTTGACAACTTCGACGAGAAGGCGGCCGTGCCAATCTTCACTAGCAACGTCAGGTCAGGACCTTTTCATCGCGACCTTGTCCAAAACCCGCCGAAGACTTATGCGGCGTTGCTGGACCGAGCAACGAGGTTTGCGGAGGCGGAGGAGGCCGAGCGAAAGAAGAAGGAAGAGGAGAGAGGGCGTCGGGACAAGGCACCTCAGGAAGACCGCCGTGCCCCGAGGCCCCAGCGCCAAGGCCCACGGTTAGCCCCATTGCGTTGTCTCACGCCCTTGACGCACCCGCTGGCCGCCATCTTAGAGCATGCCGAGGTCATGGGCATCGTGTCGTACCCGGCTGAGTGTTTGAAGATCTCGCCCAACGCCGACCCCAACAAATACTGTCGGTTCCACAGGCAGATAGGGCACGACACGGAGGAATGCATGGTCCTCAAACGCCAGATCGAGGAACTTATTCAGAAGGGCTACCTTGGCCAATACGTGAAACGACCAAGCCAGGGCAAAGCTCAAGGCCCAGGCAACGTTTGGAAAAAGAAGGGTGGTTCCGGGCCACCCGCTTCCGGGTCCCGCAAAAGGGAACTCGACCAACCCGCGGAGGAAGAGGAGAAGGAATCGGATGACTCCCACCCCCCGCAGAAGAAACAAATCCATGTCATATTCGGGGGGCCGGAAGGAGGAGACACGCAATCGGAGAGGAAGAAATGGGCTCGAAGCCTTTACGTAGGGGAAGTCGTCCGTCAGCCACACGAAAAGAAGCCGCGGAGGGATCCTATTGTGTTCACGGACGACGACCTTCCGGAGGGCCCCCTACCACACCGCGACGCAGTGGTAATCAGGCTTGACATTAACAACATTATCGTGCACCGAGTGCTGGTGGACACAGGAAGTTCGGTGAATGTCATGTACCATGACACATTCGCCAAGCTTGGCTTGTCGAGGAAGCAGCTGATGCCAGTGCGGACCCCGTTGGCGGGGTTCACGGGGGATTCCATCGAGGCAGAAGGCTCCGTCAACCTGGAAGTGGAAATAGGCGACCTACCACACGTCAAAAGGTGGGAGGTTGAGTTCGTGGTTGTGAGACTCGGGGGAGCGCACAACATCATCCTTGGCCGCCCAGCCTTGGAGGACCTCCGGTGTGTCATATCTATGGAGCACCTATGCCTGAAGTTCCCCACCCCCACCGGGGTCGGGACAGCGAGAGGAGATCAGAAGGTCAGCCGGAGCTGTTACTTGAAAGCGTGTCGCCAAATCGGCAGTAGGGACCTCCAGGTCCACACCATCGCCGAGAAGGCACTACAAGACGAGGAAAATCGGCCCCGTGCCGAACCCACAGTGGAGACGGAGGACGTAGTGTTAGACCTCGGACGGCCTGAAAGGGTTGTGAAAGTCGGAACGGGACTGCCGGCCGAGCTACGGGACCGGATCGTAGAAGTCATCCGGCGCTTCAAGGATGTGTTCGCCTGGGGCCCGGAGGACATGCCGGGACTCAGTAGGGAAGTGATCACACACAAGCTGGCGGTCGACCCAACGATTAAGCCGGTACAACAGAAGAAAAGGTACCTCTCCGCGGAGAGACGGGAATTTGTGAAAAAGGAGGTTAACACCCTCTTGGAGATCGGGCACGTCAGGGAAGTCTTATACCCCGAGTGGCTTGCGAATGTGGTCCTCGCACCCAAACCGCCGACATGGAGGATGTGCGTGGATTACACGGACCTCAACAAGGCATGCCCGATGGACCCGTTCCCGCTCCCGAACATCGACCAGCTGGTGGACGAAACAGCAGGCTGCGCGCTCATGAGTTTTCTCGACGCATTCCGCGGCTACCACCAGATTTTTATGCACGAGGAGGACGAGGAAAAAACGGCCTTCACCACGCCTGAAGGTGTTTTTTGCTATCGGGTGATGGCCTTCGGGCTCAAGAACTCCGGGGCCACATACACGAGGATGGTCGCAAAAGTCTTTAAAAAGGTGCTCGGCCGGAACTTACAAGCTACGTCGACGACATGATCGTGAAGAGCGCCGAGACCAACCTCCACACCGATGACCTGACCGAGGTATTTTCAATTATGCGCCAGTTCGATTTACGCCTAAACCCCAAAAAGTGCACTTTCGGGGTACACGGGGGGAAGTTCTTGGGGTACATGGTCTCCAAGAGGGGCATAGAGCCCAATCCCGACAAGGTCAAGGCCATACTGGAGATGGAGCCCCCGAGGTCCCTCCGCGAGGTCCAGCGCCTCAATGGTCGCCTGGCCGCCCTCGGACGCTTCCTTTCGAGGTCGGCCGAGAAATCCTTACCTTTTTTCGGGGTTCTCAAGAAGAGTAGCGGCTTCGAGTGGTCGGCTGAGTGTCAGAAAGCCTTCGAGGACCTCAAGGCCTACTTGATGTCTTTGCCTCCCCTGGCCAAGCCAGAGAAAGGGGAAGTCTTATATTTGTACTTGGGTATCTCGCAAGCCGCGATCAGTTCCGTGCTGGTCCGGGATGACGCAGGAATACAGAGACCCGTGTATTACGTGAGCAGGGCCCTACGAGGGGCAGAGCTCCGATACTCTCCAACAGAGAAGGCCATATTCGCTGTCGACGCCACAGCAAAAAAGCTAAACCATTATTTTCAGGCTCACCCAGTGCACGTACTCACGAACCTACCGCTGGAGGCGGTACTAAGGCGCGCAGGGTCGGCAAGCCGACTCGTGAAGTGGTCTATGAGGCTCAGCCAATTTGACATCCATTTCAAGCCCAGACCAACCATCAAAGGGCAGGCCCTCGCAGATTTCATAGTCGAGTGCACTGCCCGCGACGCCACAGAACAGGCAAGGAGCGAGGAGGAAGAGTGGTGGACCCTATCAACTGACGGGTCCTCGAGCAGCAAGGCATGTGGAGGAGGGGTCGTCTTGGTAACCCCGGAAGGCTTCCGGGCGTACTACGCCCTTCGTTTCCATTTTAAATTATCAAACAACGAAGCCGAGTACGAGGCGCTGTTGTGCGGACTCCAACTCGCAGTAAGCATGAAGGTCGATAAGCTGAAAATTCGTGCGACTCCAGGCTCGTGGTCGGACAAGTGTCCGGCGAGTTCGAAGCAAATGAGGAGAGGATGATCCGGTACCGCGACGTGGTGCTCCGGGTCTTGGGGCAGATCGCCCAACACGAAATTCTACAAATACCAAGAGAACAAAATGCAGAAGCAGATACGCTCTCCAAGCTCAGCCAGGCTACCCCAGAATACATCTCGAAAATTGCAAGGATAGAGGACCTCCATAAGTCCAGCTTGGAGGCATATCCGGTCATGCCCGTGCAAAGCCGTCCGCCCTGCTGGTTGGACCACCTCGTACAGTACAAGAGGACGGGTACCCTACCCCCGGATGAGGCCGACGCTAAGGCAGCCAAGAGACGCGCCCCGACATACGAACTTATCGGGGATATCCTATACAAGAGATCCTATAACGGGGCGCTGCTAAGGTGTTTATACCCAGATGAAGCCCGGGCTCTCATCGAGGAGATTCACGAAGGAACTTGCGCAGCCCATCAGGGAGCGTATACCATGGCCCGGCGAGCCATACTCCAGGGATACTTCTGGCCGGGGATGGCGAAGGAATGTGCGGATTACGCACGGAGCTGCCCGACTTGCCAACAATTCCAGATCGGCCCGGGCCGACCCGCCCAACTACACCCCGATTAGCTCCGTCATACCATTCTCAAGGTGGGGCATCGATATTGTAGGAGCCCTTCCCATGGGCTCGGGCAAACACAAATACATACAGTGCACGGTTGGGGAAGCGGCGGCGGTTGGCAGAGCAAGCAATGGCGGAGCAAATCAGTAACATAAAATGAACATTGGAGAGGTATTTTTGCCTCCGTAACTAGACATTGATTCCATTGACAATTAGAAACGAAGCTAAAGCTGATGAGAGGCAAACAATTGAATAAATTAAAATTTGAAAAAATTGAAATGAAAATGAACATTTCAAGAACAAACAACTGTAGCCGTTCAATTTGCAGTGGGCGAGGAGAGGCAGTGGGTTGATCGGCGGGTAGCGGCTGAAGTCTGACGTGGCAGCCGACGATGGATCTCGGAGTGCGTGACCGGCTGCTTGAAGGTCGATGTGGCGAGTGCTGCGGTGACTCCGGTGAGGCAAGGGACTGGTACGTAGATGGACAGAGAGACAGATCAGTTAAGGGACGGAGAGATTGAGGGCGTGAGTGTGAGGATGAAAAAAGAAGCGGATGGCTGATACAGAAAAAAAGGGAGATCAGGGTTTGTACTCCAGAATCCAGATGTCATAAATTAAAATAAAAAAGAATTTTATATTTTATATATGTACACAGAGATATTCAAAAATGTATATGTATACTCTTAAATTGTTATGTGATAAAACAAGTATATTATATTTATTATATATGTGGCCTTATAAGAAATTGAAACCTTATTTTTTCAATTAACGAAATTTTGTTCAATTTTTCAAGCTAATTTCTATTGACTTTTGTAGAGAATTTTGTTCTTTTTTGGGTAATGAAGAAAGTATTTTATAATTGAATTTCAAAAATAATTGTATTAAAGTAATTCATGTTTTTGTAAAAAATAAGTGATATATGAGTCATTCTGCGTAATCAGTTTTAGTTTGCGATGAATTAAAAAATATTTGCATTTCTATTTTTGTTTGTGATAAATCAAAAAATATTTGCATTTCTATTACTAATGTAGTTTAAAATGTTTTTAATAATTTGTAATTTGTGTTTTTAACTAAATATCTTATTGAGTACAATATTTCATTTTAATTTATATAACATTAGTTCGTGCCTAGCATGGGTCAAACATTGTCACATATTAAATTGTTACTAAAGAAATTGATTTTTGTTACTAAAGAAATTGATTTTGTAATACTTTGTTTTTAATAATAATATAATTTGTGTTTAAGTCTTTATTATGTACCATTTACATGTTCTTTTTTTATTTGTTTTTTTCACAAATTAAATATAATTTGTAATATTTTATTAATGCTTTTTGAATATAATAGATTAAATTTTTATTATTCCATACAACTGGACAATAAGTTTAATAATTTTTATTCCGTGCATCGCACGGGTACTATACTAGTTAGTTTTAATGCAAAGTGATTTGGAGCCAAAGCGGCAAAAGCTTTCCAAAACGGCACCGTTGTGAGTGGGCAGGTTTTGGAGCTAAAACTTGAGCCAAAAACATCAGGCTTTTTTATATATAGGATTGATAATGGTTTAGTAGTGTTGCTTAAAGATGAGGATGCTTGTGCAATAGCAAACTATGTTAGACCAAAGTTAGTCGAGATATGGGTTGTCTTAGAGGTGGTTGGAGATGATGAAGAAATTGATGGTGAAGCTGAAATTAGTGGATTTGGTCGCTTATTAATCGCGGATAAGTCCCCTGACTATTACATCGTAGTGGCGTATGAGTGCTTTAGCGGCAATATGAGTCGGGTGTCGTTTGGTCTCATGTGAACTGTGCTGTGCATGGTGTTTTTGTGTGCTGAAGTCATTACACCTAGAATCACCACCGCTCGTCTTGTCCATGGGTGGCCTTGTGAGCATTTGTGCTCGGTGGTCTTATTTTCTGTGCTTTGGGTCTGTGTTAGCCTACTGTGCAACGGGCATGGTTCTTTTGTGCTACAGGTCGTTACTCGCCTACCCACATAATATATGTGCAATGGGTATCGACACACCGTTTGTGTGTGTTAATCATTGGCTTTTTAGTACTATGTTGTACCAGTTAATCATTGGCTTTTTAGTACTATGTTGTACCAGTCGGGTGTCGTTTGATCTCATGTGATCTGTGTTGTGCATGGTGTTTTTGTGTGCTGAAGTCATTACACCCAGAATCACCACCACTGGTCTTGTCCATGGGTGGCCTTGTGAGCATGTGTGCTCGGTGGTTTTATTTTCTGTGCTTTGGGTCTGTGTTAGCCTACTGTGCAACGGGCATGGTTCTTTTGTGCTACAGGTTGTGACCCGCCTACCCTCATAATATATGTGCAATGGGTATCGACACACCATTTGTGTGTGTTAATCATTGGCTTTTTAGTACTATGTTGTTCCAGTAAATGTGTATGCAATGTACTAGGAGTAATCTAAAACTACCGTGTAGTGAAATTAGGAAGCCCGAATAGTAGTTTGATATAACCTCCTTAAACTAATAACCCCACTTGAAAAAATCACTAAGCGCTCCTCAGGCGCTCGGGGAGCGCCTAGCGCCTAGGACGCCTAGGCGGAGATTAATCGGCGCCTAGGCGTTCGTGTATTTTTTTTTTTAAATTTGTCTAAGTATTTTTAATTTTTTAAAGACTAATAATTATAAATTATATAATACTTTAATAGTTAATATTAAAGTATTACATATTAACCTAAAAAATATCTCGAGTTTGTACAATTTAGGATTATTTTGCTCAAAACGATGTTGTTTTTAGTGAAATAACTCATTAATAAAAAAAAAAAGAATAATAGTTAATCGGCCGAATAGGTGGCCTAGTCGGTGCCTAAAAGGTCTAGTCGGCGCCTAAGAGGCCTAAGCGGTCAGCGCCTAAGCGGCCTAGGCGGTCGCCTAGCCGGCTAGCCTCCTAGACCACCATTTAAGGTGATACGCTAGGCGGTCGACCAGCGCCTAGGCGGGGATTAATCGGCGCTTAGGCGGGATTTTTGCAACACTGCTAATAACAAAAAGGGGGCCATAGTAAATGCCGCTAAGATGACTTTGTTTTTACCAGTCCATATGGATAATGCATACACACCCTCGTGTTTGACGTATCACTACCATCATGAGTGTTTATGAATATGGATATGTAGAACAGAACTGTGCACGGATACGTGACGCTCTGTGCACATACAGATTAATAGCAACGTACCTACTGTGAGTTAATAGGCATTGCAACTGATATGGTATTCACTACGTTACAGAACGGCTAATCAGCAATATCGTATACGTTGATACAATTACGGGTGCATTTTTCACCACCATCATTTTCCTTTTTCCAGTGCATCTATCTACATATCCAAACATATAACTCGTAACTTTTGCGCTTCAGTAACTTGTTACAAGTTAATGATTTTGTATGGTGCGACACATATATAGTGTGTTTTCCAATATGGTTGTACTGGTATATTTATTTAATTTGTTAACTGTATGTTTTTCGTACCACAGCATTGACAGTGAATGTTGGTTTCCCCTTACGCCACTGAGGGTTGTTTGGTATTGTTGTTGTTGTTTTTTTTTTTTTTTTCACTAGGTGTCATTTCCATTTTTGTAATGGTGGTAATTTTGTTTTTGTAGAACCTTCGAGATTGTGTAATGCCATTGTGGGATGATGTGTGGTACTAATTCATTTTATCAGTGCGGGTCCCTTGTAGTCGGACCCTAAGTGTTATGTAAGTTGGTGTTGTAATGCGTTTAATATGATGTTGCAGGTATCATGGATGCTATGTCCCTCCAAACTGACTGCACTGTCACTTACACCTCCAACAACACCAAGTTGTGGGCTCCAAACTGTGAGGACTCAATCACACCATACCTCGGCCAGGTGTTTGGTACAGTGGAACAGGTGGGAGGTTTTACTTTGAATATGCTAGAGCAGTAGGGTTTGATGTCCGTCGTAGCACGGTGAAGAAGGATAGAACAGGTAATACAACTATTCGGCACCTGGTGTGTTCAAGACAGGGGTTTAAACAAATCGTTCGTGACCAGTGTGTCGAATCAGGGGGGGTAATGGTGTAACAAGCACTGCATCGCGTCGTAGGACTTCGAATCGGGTTGGTTGCCTAGCCCGGGTTGTGCTGAAACGAGGGAATACAGGAGGTTACATTGTGCACATGTTAGAAATCAGCCACACACACCCTTTGTACAGCGAAGCATCACGACCTTTTATGCGAGGGAACCGTAACATGGATGTTACCCACCAGAACTTTGTTGCTAGTTGTGCTAAAGCGAACATTGGGCCTTCTAAATCATTCAAGTTGTACAGAGAGTTCGTTGGTGATTTTAGGAATATTGGGGCCACGCGTACTGATTTTCGAAACATGAAACGAGATTTGTTGGCATTAATCAAGGGGGCGGATGCACAAATGGTTATTGCTAAATTCCGTGGGAGACAAGAACGCTGTCGAGAGTTTTTCTACGACTACGCCGTAGATGCGCAGGAGCAACTTTGTAGGTTATTTTGGACAGACCGCGTTGCACGCGAGAGTTATGCTCTATTTGGGGATGTTATGTCGTTTGATGCCACGTATAAGACTAACAAGTGAGTAATTTTTAGTAAAACTTTTACAGAATTGGTGCAGTTCTATTGTTTATCATCGTAGCTTTCATTTGGCACTGTGTACGATACTATTCATACCCACCATTGCATTTTATTGTCTAACACTATTGCTGTATGTGTGCAGGTATAAATTGGTGTTTGTCCCTTTTACTGGAATTGACAACCATAAGCGATGTGTTGTGTTCGGTGTTGGGTTGCTTGCTAACGAAGATGAGGCGTCCTATGTTTGGTTGTTGGACACTTTCAAGCGTGCCATGGGTCGTGAGCCTATATGCACAGTTACAGACCAAGACCCTGCTATGATAAAAGCTGTGCCACGAGTTCTGAAGCATACACACCACAGATTTTGCATGTGGCATATAATGACAAAGGTCACTGAGAAAGCTGGGCCAGTACTAGCCAAGAATCATGAGTTCCTACGTAGTTTGAATGCGGTTGTATGGGATGAACGCATAACAAGTGAGGAGTTTGAGGTAAGGTGGCATGCTGTTATGCAACAATTTGGGCTTCTGGACCATACTTGGTTTAGCGAACTGTTTGAATTGCGCTCAATGTGGATCCCAGCTTTTTTCCGGGATGTACGTATGGGAGGTTTGTTGCGAACCACTTCTCGGTCTGAAGCCATCAATAGTGTTTTTGGGTCTTGCACCAACCAGCACGCTAGTTTAGTTGAATTTTTATGCCATTATGACGGTGCTATGGATGCACAGCGTTATGAGCAAGCGAAGCTAAACGCGACATGTGAAGGTAACCTACCGCAAATGATTACGCCATTGGCAATAGAGCGTCATGCAGCTGGCATATATACGATACAAGTGTTCTATGAGATTCAAAATGAGATTAGTCGCGCTTGTTTTTCGTGCCGGGTCATGAGCGTCAACCGTTCTGGGGTGCTTTGCCAGTATGTTATACAAGACGTTAGCGGTAATGAGTCGTTGGTGGAGTACAACAGTGGTGAGGTAACTATCAAGTGCACATGCAAAATGTTTGAAAAGGTAGGACTTCTGTGCAGACACGGTTTCGTTGCTTTGAAAGATGCTGGCATGGAAGTGATCCCCTCAACGTACGTGCTCGGACGGTGGACACGTGCTGCTTGTGTGCGTCCGGTAAGCATAGATGTTAATCTGGGTAACAATGCCGAAAACAGCAATCTAGCCCCGCAACACAAAATGTGGGTGGATTTCCACGCATGTCTAGCCCTAGCAGGTGAGGACCGTGACCGGATGGTAATTGTTGGTAACGCAGTACAGTCATTAAAAGAGACTTTGAGTGTGGATGTTAACAGTGCCCCCGTGCGTCGTGGAAAGCGTTCAGTTATTGAGAACTTTTGTGGTAATGTAGTCGCAGAACCTGTAGTCATCCGTCCACCAGTGGTAGCCCGTAACAAGGGTCGCAGGAAGCGTTTAAAAGGAGGTCGTGCAAAAAGAAGAAGGAATTAGAATTATTATTGTTCCCATACTGGCAGTACTGCAATTGGCGTAGTAGCAGAGTGAAGTTGTAAAGAAAATCATTTTCTTCTTCCTCTCCTTTACGGCTTTAAACATTCGACTTCACACCTCTCCCGCATACTCACCTCCTCAGTTTCTCAACCAGTCAAGCTTTAGCAATCTGGTCGCCGCGGCTACATCGTTGGTCTCCGGTCATAGCCTCCGATCCATCCGTGGTCGTCAACTCCCTTGCCCTTCTTATTTGGTGAGTTTAATTTAATTTGTTAATATATTGTGAATGTGAATATTTTTTGTTATTGGTTGTTAATATGTTGAATATGTGATTGTGATTTGTGAATTTCTTTATTATTATAGTGAATATATAGAATATCCTGAACCCTTCACCGATGGAAACTGAATCTGCACTACCTGTTGATTCATCAATACCGGATGAGAAAGCTGTGGACCCTCACATTGAATTAACTACTAAAATCAATGAAGATGCACCTACTAAACCAAATATTTGTCCAAAAAGATTAAAATCTATAGTATGGGAGCATTTTACTAAAAAAGGTGATTAATGGGGTGGATAAAGCAGAGTGTAATTACTGCAAAAAATTGCTTGGGGGGCAAAACAAAAATGGAACAAAGCATCTCCATGATCATTATAGATCTTGTAAGATGAAACCCATGCAAAATTTGAAACAACAAACATTGTTATATCAAAAGGTTCCTCAACCTACCAATTGTGGTCAATCAAATTTTGAAATCTCGACAGGGATTGAATCTGAAGATGATGTTTTTTTTTTTTAATTCTGGATTTGATACATATAAGGGTAAGGGTAATTCTACAAGGGGTTTGAAATCAGAGTTGGACAAGTATTTGGAAGAAGAAAACATGCCAAGAAATGATCCTACGTTTAATGTTTTAGTTTGGTGGCAAGGTGTTGGACTTCGTTATCCAATATTGCGAAAGATTGCAAGAGATATCTTAGCTGTACCCATTTCTACTGTGGCTTCAGAATCAGTTTTTAGTACTGGCGGTAGGGTGGTGAGTCCTCATCGAAGTAGGCTTCACCCGAAAACGTTGGAAGCTTTAATGTGTTCCCAAAGTTGGTTGTTGAAAGATGTTAAAGGCCAAGGTAATCAAATTTTATTAAATTACATTTATATATTCTCTTATTATATTGTATTACATTTATTTTGTATTGTAGTGCCCATTTGAAAAGATGCATATGGTTCAATTTATGATGATTGTGGGATTAGTCCAGATGAACTTGAAGACATGGAGGTATAAAATTTTATAACTATGCATGTATTATTGTGAGATTGACTAGAACAAATGTTTGAACAATTAACTAAATTACATTTCTTTTCTTTTAGATTGAAGAAGATTGTGAAGATTGAAGGCTTTTGCTGTTAAATTACTTGTGTTACTGTTTTTTTTTTTAATGTAATCATGGTTATTGTCTTATTGGAGATTTGAACTTTTGAACATTGGCCATTTTGATTTTTTTGGTTGCATTTGCTATTTGGAATTAATGAATTATGGCTTCAGTTTATTCTACTTTATTTTTTAAAAAAATTATACTAGTTAGACACTTTGACAATGAAATTGACCGGGGATGGGGATTCCCCATCCCCGCCCCGAACGGGGACGGAGACGGGGGAATTTTTGCCATCCCTACTTTTCACGGAGCAGCATGGACTCTCTCCAAGATTCCGCGAGAAAAATTAACAGGATTGTATAATTGGGCACTTTCTATGCACAAAGACACAAAAGATATTACTTATAAATGTCTTCCAACCTGCCGGATTCGAACCAGCGACCTAAGGATTTCAGCAATCACACTACAGTCCTCCGCTCTGCCAACTGAGCTAGGGTCGGCTTGTTGACACATTGCAGTTAGATATAATATTATACGTTTCCATCTAGGGACTAGATGGATCCACTCTACCTGCAGTTTTTTTTTTTTGAGTACTACTGACTCTGTTACAATGTAGTATCAGTTTATTTCTTCTATATAGTTTGCATGTTATTACTCACGACTGAAATTTACCTTGTACGTGCTCTCAAATAATGACTATAGGTTTCTCTCATTATTTTAGAAAAAAAAAACTTTTTGATTGATAATTAACTAATTGTAATGCATTATGTGAGGTTTTACTATCAAAGAATATGTCCATTATTTTTTTCCTAGTTCATTTTGTTGCATATTTTGAATTTTTGATAAGTAATATTAAGATTTTTATTTCAATTGGACAAAAAATGGTTTTCCTATTCTGATGGGCATTTGTGTGGGGATTGGGGATGTGTTATCCTTTTTCATATGGAGTCTAATTTTTTTGATTGAAAAGTTCCAAAAAGTTCATTAACCACAATTAACTTTAGTCTCATTGTTTGAGTAAAAAAAAAAAATACTCAAAAATTTTAGTAGATGAACAAAAAATTTACTCGACAATGGCTCCATCTACTCCATATCTGTTATAGTTTTGGTTTAAACCATCAATGACTGTTACTATAGTTAACATATTATGTGTGATGGAATAATTAGGACCGGGTGCGGAGCAAGAACGGGGCAAGAAGGAACCGGAGCAAGTCCGACCCGGAAGCGGCCACGTGGCAGGCTAGCCACGGTCAGCCGCGGCCGAGCGTGGCTTGCGGCACGCTCAGCCCGGCTGAGCGTCCGCGGCACGCTCAGCCCGGCTGAGCGTCCTCGGCACGCTCAGCCTCGCTGAGCGTCCGCGGCACGCTCAGCCTCGCTGAACGTCCGCAACGCGTTCAGCCAGGCTGAGCGTGATCTGCGGCACGCTCAGCCCGCAACACGCTCAGCCAGGCTGAGCGTGTTCCGCGACACGCTCAGCCCGGCTGAGCGCGGTCCGCAGCACGCTCAGCCCGGCTGAGCGTCCGGGCTCGGCGGTCCGCACGTCGCCCGGGTCTCGCGGCGGCTGTTACGGCTCGGGCGTTGGGCGCGCTTCCCTGCGCCTTTTCCGGATCAGTTACGCCTTGAGCTGATATAAAAGCTCGCTGGTTGCCTGATCAGGACATCCTCACTTACTTTTCTACACACTTGTCTTGTTATTACATTGCTTACCTTTGTAATAGCTTTATACAATTCAATACATATTTTACCCCCGCGGTATATTTACGATCCATTGGCTTGTCATACCCCATTTATTATATCGGGTTTTGTAATTCGGACCACCCGGGTTATTAAAATCCATCATTGGTGCTCTCGTTACAGTTCTTGGGGTACATGGTCTCCAAGAGGGGCATAGAGCCCAATCCCGACAAGGTCAAGGCCATACTGGAGATGGAGCCCCCGAGGTCCCTCCGCGAGGTCCAGCGCCTCAATGGTCGCCTGGCCGCCCTCGGACGCTTCCTTTCGAGGTCGGCCGAGAAATCCTTACCTTTTTTCGGGGTTCTCAAGAAGAGTAGCGGCTTCGAGTGGTCGGCTGAGTGTCAGAAAGCCTTCGAGGACCTCAAGGCCTACTTGATGTCTTTGCCTCCCCTGGCCAAGCCAGAGAAAGGGGAAGTCTTATATTTGTACTTGGGTATCTCGCAAGCCGCGATCAGTTCCGTGCTGGTCCGGGATGACGCAGGAATACAGAGACCCGTGTATTACGTGAGCAGGGCCCTACGAGGGGTAGAGCTCCGATACTCTCCAACAGAGAAGGCCATATTCGCTGTCGACGCCACAGCAAAAAAGCTAAACCATTATTTTCAGGCTCACCCAGTGCACGTACTCACGAACCTACCGCTGGAGGCGGTACTAAGGCGCGCAGGGTCGGCAAGCCGACTCGTGAAGTGGTCTATGAGGCTCAGCCAATTTGACATCCATTTCAAGCCCAGACCAACCATCAAAGGGCAGGCCCTCGCAGATTTCATAGTCGAGTGCACTGCCCGCGACGCCACAGAACAAGCAAGGTGCGAGGAGGAAGAGTGGTGGACCCTATCAACTGACGGGTCCTCGAGCAGCAAGGCATGTGGAGGAGGGGTCGTCTTGGTAACCCCGGAAGGCTTCCGGGCGTACTACGCCCTTCGTTTCCATTTTAAATTATCAAACAACGAAGCCGAGTACGAGGCGCTGTTGTGCGGACTCCAACTCGCAGTAAGCATGAAGGTCGATAAGCTGAAAATTCGGTGCGACTCCAGGCTCGTGGTCGGACAAGTGTCCGGCGAGTTCGAAGCAAATGAGGAGAGGATGATCCGGTACCGCGACGTGGTGCTCCGGGTCTTGGGGCAGATCGCCCAACACGAAATTCTACAAATACCAAGAGAACAAAATGCAGAAGCAGATACGCTCTCCAAGCTCAGCCAGGCTACCCCAGAATACATCTCAAAAATTGCAAGGATAGAGGACCTCCATAAGTCCAGCTTGGAGGCATATCCGGTCATGCCCGTGCAAAGCCGTCCGCCCTGCTGGTTGGACCACCTCGTACAGTACAAGAGGACGGGTACTCTACCCCCGGATGAGGCCGACGCTAAGGCAGCCAAGAGACGCGCCCCGACATACGAACTTATCGGGGATATCCTATACAAGAGATCCTATAACGGGGCGCTGCTAAGGTGTTTATACCCAGATGAAGCCCGGGCTCTCATCGAGGAGATTCACGAAGGAACTTGCGCAGCCCATCAAGGAGCGTATACCATGGCCCGGCGAGCCATACTCCAGGGATACTTCTGGCCGGGGATGGCGAAGGAATGTGCGGATTACGCACGGAGCTGCCCGACTTGCCAACAATTCCAGATCGGCCCGGGCCGACCCGCCACCAACTACACCCCGATTAGCTCCGTCATACCATTCTCAAGGTGGGGCATCGATATTGTAGGAGCCCTTCCCATGGGCTCGGGCAAGCGAAAATACGTCATCGTCGCGGTGGATTATTTCACGAAGTGGGTGGAGGCCGAACCCCTAGCAAGCATTACCAGCGTCCGGTGCAAACAGTTCGTGTACTCCAACATACTGTGCCGTTTCGGGGTGCCAATGCAAATCATCTCCGATAACGGTCGCCAATTCGAGGGAAAGGAGTTCAAGTTGTTCTGCCAGGAGTGGCGCATCACCCACACCCAAGTCTCCGTGGCCTACCCCCAAGCGAACGGCCAGGTGGAGAATGCCAACCGCACAATAGTAGACGGGTTGAAAAAGACCCTGGAGGCGGCGGGAGGAGCGTGGGTCGAGAACCTAGAGGCGGTCCTCTGGGCGTATCGCACCACGCCACGAAAAGCAACAGGCGAGACCCCATTCGCGCTGTGCTACGGATTCGAAGCCAGGGCTCCGGCAGAGGCTATCATTCCGACGCGACGAAGTGAGGAATACGATCCCGAACGCAACGAGGAGCACC